>JAVSBV010156530.1:0-14870 GCA_033117975.1 Parotocinclus spilosoma
GGAGGAAACCAGGCACTGCTCATCACGAGGCCAATACCATCCCTACAGTCAAGCATGGTGGTGGCAGCATCATGCTACGGGGATGTTTTTCAGCAGCAGGAACTGGCAGACTAGTCAGGATAGAGGGAAAGATGAATGTACAGAGACATCCTGGATGAAAACCTGCTCCAGAGCGCCTTGACCTCAGACTGGGTCTATATATATATATATATATATATATATATTACAGCTTCTTGGTTCCTTTTGATGTATTTTCTACTCAAGCATCGGATTATCTCTGGTTAAGTGTCCAGCAATAGTCTGCAAGCATTGAAGGATCTCCATCACAATTTCCTAATGTAATTGCTCACCATGCTCATCACTTCTCTGCAGTTTGGCACAAAGAAGTCTAGATGAGAGTGCAATAAATTTTAAGGACATGTTACAGACATTTTTAACAGTTTTTTTTACATTCATAAAGGAGATTTTACACCAACTCTTCAGTTGTTTGCATTGGTGTTTTCAATGAAATTTGTTACCACTAACTGGACTGTTGTTCATGCAGCCTCTTCCTTACCATGCAGCAAATGGTGAAACTCCTCATCTTGCAAAGTGCATGAATCTGAAGAACAGTAAAGACTCCTTCTTTTATCTTTGCTTCACTCAACTGAAAATTTACAGAAAAGATACTAGAATGCTTCTGTATCTTTGTCTATTACTTTAAAAACATTATTCATAAGACCCAACTTGATATGCAATGGTGGTAGCAGAATCTTATTTGGTTTAACAAGTGAATGCCAGAGTGGCCAGAATCTCATTTCTTATAGTTTTCTTCTTTTGCTCAACTGTCCCATTCACATAAGAAAATCGCAATACCCTTTGTATCCACCCTGGAGACCAAGCATGAGACCAATCACCTTTGAGTCACCACCACAGAGGCTTCAGTGATGTTGGTCATAGTTTATGCACCTCACTTGTGTGACTCAAAATTCACTTTACCACAGACATAGCAGAAATTATCTGCTTTATTACTGCAATCCGAGGCAACCCTGAATAGCTGAACGACGCTGTACGTCGAATGGTACAAGTGCTGGCTGTGTGATTGATAGAGGGAGCGAATAAGACTTAAGAAAGAAGATAGAGTTAAGCTGAGTTGAGTTGTATTAGAGTTAATAGAGTTTTGTTATGCAGGTTTAATTAGGATTATATCATCTAGCTTTCATTGGTCATTCAGAGATGATGCAGTTTTGCCTAGAGTTCCCTGTATATAAATAAATAAATATTTGTAATCAATAATTTATGACCTTAATCATTACAGCAATGAATATTGATCGGCTCAGTGTTAAATATCGCACACCTCTAAATAGAGCTACACAAAGTTACTGACAATCTAGTAAAGAAAGAATTAATACACAGCTAATGCAATGCCAATAAATCTGTATTGAAAATACCTATTTTCAGCATGTATAATCAATATTATAATAAAAAAAAAAAAATCATTTTCTTAAATGATTTTCTAGTTTATAAACATGGAGTGTAAAAGATTGTGAAATGAAAACAGAAAACTAACACAATGTTAACACCTGTAAGGTAAGAAAGACCAGTAAGCACAATCATTCAGCATTGTAATTGCATAGGAAAATAGACTTTATGTATTTTATATATGCCATCATTTTGAAGCAAACTTGCATTGATAATCCCACCACATACACACAGGAAAGGTCACACATTTAGTGGATTGTTGCCATGTAAAGCCTCGCCGCTAGCTGGTGCATGTGCTGTTATGTACTTAGAAACTAGCACTAAAACAAAATGTTAAGCTCAAGAATTGTAAAAAGTATAAAAAAAAAACCAAAACACTGCAAACTGCATCAAGTATTCACAGAAACATTTCTGGTTAAAAATCTATCAAAGGCTGTGAACCTAGCAAACTAAAATTAAACTAAAAAGAGCAAATTTCTACTTAAAGTGTACCTAACTAGCTTAACAAGCCAACATAACTTTTTTATTTGCACTGTTTGAGCCCATTTCATGTGGGAATTCCCATTTGTGTAGCTAATGTTAGCTTAGCGTGTGCTGTATACACCAATCAGCCATAATAATAAAACCACTGACAGATGTGAACTTCACTGACAGTGTTATGATTTAGACCATGTTCTGCACAGGAAACTCAGGATTCTGGCATTTGATAGGTAGATATTTACCACCTACCAAAACACTGTTGCAGACCAAGTACAACCCTGCAGTCTCTAAGTCAGTGGAATATTTCAGCAGGACAATGCACCCAGCCACAATGCACAAAATGTTTCAGCAATTGTTTCTGACAAAGAGTTCAAGGTAGTGGCTTGGTTTCCAAATTCCCTAGATCTCATTGTGATGGAGCATCTGTGAGACATGATTCATAGAGACCCCAACTCACAAAACTTGATCTACTTTCCCCAATAATACAGGACCCTCCCTGGGATAGAATCTTGGCAGCACATGGGGGACCTTCACTATATAAGGCAGATGGTTTTAATGTTATGGCTGAATGGTTTAATATAAAACAGGGATTGACACCTGTACAAGCACGAAAGTGACAGAGAGAAAGAGGCATGATGAAGAGCAGTAACATTGTATGACAGGCTCCTTTTTCTGCTCATCTATCTGTCCTTGGTTGTCAGTTTGTCAATCAGCTCTTGAAGGGGTGCAAGTTCCTTCCGGTCAATGAGGTTAAACTCCTGGATAGAACGAAAAAAGAAAGATATCAGGAAAACAAATGTTAGTACATACCTTAAACATGTGATAATAAATCATACTACATGACCATCGAGATGCTGCCAAAGTAATTATCCTAGTGCTGTGAATCTAAAGCTTACCATTTATGTTGACTTTTAGTGATACTAAAAATTAATAGTACTGAAAAACAAAAAAAACACCTTTCAAAATACACAATAATAACTAATATATAACCATGTATGTGAAATATAAAGAGAGAAATATAAAATGTATATATTGTAATATGTATGTAATTTTTTGAGAGACTGAATGAGAGACAGAATAAAATAAATCCAGAAAATTACATTGTATGATTTTTAAATAATTAATTTACATTTTATTTATTCAAATATGTATTTGATACACTGCCACCTAAATTAAACGTAGATAAATATTATGTAGAAGTAAATCAATGTTAACATAATAGGGTGTAGCTTGTAAAGCCACCTACAGAAGTAACAAACATCACAAGTCGTGAAAATAGTTTTTGCTTGGTTTCTGTAAAGAAAGTTGTTTTTCAGCCTGCTCCAGCTAACTGACAGCTGAAATAATAAAATGCATGTGCATGCCAGATAACCCTGTAGCAAAGGCTACTGCATTTTAAGTGGTGTTTTTTAATTGATTCAAAATAATTGTTCCTTTGTTCAATTTTCCAGTATGCGACCTTGTGCCGTTTTACAGGTTTGCATCGCTTATGATACGTTCTCTAAAGCTGAACATCCATATTTTATAACGTACTCAGCAAAGATACAATGGAGGAGTCAAGATACTGCCGTGTTTGCCATTTAATTAATAGTAATGTTGCTGGCAACATATTGGCTTTCCACTGTTTTGTTTTTGTCCACTGTTAACTATGGTTAATATAACTAAAGCTGTGTGCAGCGAATATATCATGAGTTAAACTGTAATAATCATAAATTTATTTAATGGTTTATTTAATTTCACTATGAGCATCAATGTCCATTACAGCAATGTATGCAAGGTCAGATTAAGACTATTCATACACTTATACACAGATACGAGCACACGCGTACACATGCACGCACAAACGAGCACAAGTCAATGGCAATTTCATGTAATCAATTAACCTTACACACGTTTTTTGCACTGTGGGAGTACCCAGAGTAAACCCACACAGACACAGCGAGGACATGCAGACTCCACACAAAAAGGTGGTTGCTTGATTCTTGAGGTATGTTGACCAAAGCATGTCATTCAAGGCCCCAATGACCTTTGTTAAGATGTGGAAAGGGGTAGAACTCCTCTTTGACGTCAACCAAGTCTGGTAACTGACAGTGCATTACCATTTAGTTGCATTCATTTTAAAGTACTTAATAAATGCTCGGACGAGAATGTTTGCTGCCTAAAGCCAAGCAAACAGAGATGTATAGTAACTAAGTAGAACTACTTAAGTACTAAAATGCAGTACTTTTACTTTTATGGAGTATTCGTTTTTTTTCGTTAACATATTTTTGATGAATTTAATACTTTTACTCCGATACATTATTCTTGTTACTATTTTAAAAAAAAACCCATTATGAATCATACCAAACTCATATTATGAATGCCAGAGCAGTAGTTGACTATCATCAGGTTTAATGAAGCTGGCTTATGATTGGACGATTCAAACTAGCAAGCTGTATATAAAAAGACTGCATGCTCAATTACAGCCTTATTTTATTTTTATTTTTTTGCTGTCGAGATAAAAGAAGACGATCCAGGAACACCACCATCAAGACCAAATTCTTGGACTTTAAATGATAATGGAGACGGTGATGAAAGCGACCACCCCGGCCCTAATTACTGTCCATGTTTTTGTTTGTCGGAACAAAAGACAATTCATATAGAATGAAATGCCTACTCTGGCTTTTACTCACTTTTACTTTCAGTACTTGAGTAGTATTTTTAACAATACTTATACTTGCAATACTTAAGTACAAAACTTTTTGAATACTTCATTACGTCTACTTAAGTATGGTGTTTAAATGATACTATTACTTCTACTGATGTCACCTTTTTGATATAGTACTTGCACTTCTACTCCGCTACTCTACTCCAATACTTTATACATCTCTGCAAGCAACGATGAAAAGATGTGCTACTCTATTTTAAGGAAGTAAAGACATTCTAAACTTTTAATAGTGACATAGGGTAAGGGTACCACAAACATGGTAAGATGGACTGTTCAAAGCAAGCACTGGACCCAATTCCACAAAAATCCATCATACATTCTAATCACAGCTATTGAATTCATTTACATAGTTTTCAGAATTCCTTTAGTGCTGGCATCCCATGCCATGTTACCACTCATTATTTCTTAAGCCAGCTGCACTATGTTGTATAGCAGACTGATAACTGGACAGTGTGAATCAGCCAGTTATGTACACTACAGTGGTCTGCTGTGGTACACTCATACCCGGTCTCAACAACGCAACACATTTTGTGATGTTGTTTCAGGGCACCTGGACGAAGAAGATGAAGTGCTTGAAGGAGGTGTTGAGGTGCGCCTCCTCCTGCAGCTGCATGACTGAATCAAAGTGCTGGTGGTAGATGTGAGCATAGACACGAAACAAGCGCTTCAAAATAGTCTTGGCCACAGACATGAAGTTTTTGGGAAAGGGGACACCTGAAAAAAAAAAAAATTATAATAATAAAAAAAACAGAAATAAACAAGATGGAGGGAAGTCCAAAAAAGTTTAATAATTATTAGTTATTATTATTATACTGTTAGATTTACACTGTTCATAAAACTTGGAAGATATTATGGGAAATTTCATTTCGAAGTATCCCCTAATTTTTGTAATCTGCATAAGATTCATTTAACTCATACGAGTTTTGTTGCAGATCCAGTCTATCAGCATGGTGGCTCATAAGTAGTGCTACACACTTGTTTCTTTTGCTACTCTCACACCGACTCATCTGGCTGCACATGTTGGTTCATGATATTTGCATGCCAATCAACTGGCAGCATGCTAACACACCCAGTTACGCTCCGACTCCTTTCTGATTCAATCTGGTTAGGCCAGACTTTTTTTATTGCTTGCTTCGTGGATCTGCCGACGATCATATTGGAAGAATGCAAAAAAAAAAAAGAAAAAAAGGGTTTTTTTGGTATTTCGTGGATCCGCCGCAGTACCAATGGTTGAAAAAAAAAAAAAAAAAAAGTTAAAATATATATTTTTTTAGCTTTTTCCACCCTCCAGTTGAGAGCCAACGGTTTTGTTCTGTTCATTTACATTTTTCCAGATTCACTTAAAATACATTTTATTTCTTGTATTGATTCCAAATAGTACACGAGGAATTGCTGAAAAATAACGTTGTTTTTTTTTCCTCCCTCCTCAGTAGATTCTTAAGTAGGGAGTCTGGCCTTAATCTGCTCTTTGCTGGTATTCATCACTGTTATCTTCACAGTTTAGTGGTCATTTCTCCGTTTAGTTTTAGAGTCTGCACTGATACACCTGTCACTGCTTTTCAGCTAACTTATCTGGCAACATAACATGGGCTAAGTAGCAGCATGAGCGTAATAACAAGTAAAGAAACTTATTAGACCACTGCTATATATAAAATATAGAAATGTCCAAACAGATATTATCCGGTTCAAACTGTTACCTATGAGAGAACCTACTTATAAGCACATGTACTGAACTCCTTATAAGCCTCGAGATGATGATGAGCAAGTCTTATCACTCGAGTAAATTACATAAACTGGATCTGTGGTCCACAACACGTGTGGCACCCATCTGATGCACCACAGGGGAGAAGAAAATTGACTCAAGAAGTACAAACAAGCAAACTGTGTTTGGAACTCAGGAACTGTGTTTTTGTAATGCAGTGCAGCACGTCAAATACAAAAAACAACTATGCTGCAATGTGACAGATTCTTTTATAAAACTGTCATTGTACACCAGAGAGAGAGCAAGAGAAAGTAAAAGAGAGAGAGAGCGCACGTACTGGGTAATAGATACTACTACTCATTATTCTTACTCCAATGTTGACGTTATTAGAAATTACTTTACTTTTTGATCATTTTGCACATGTTATTTTGTTGGGTTGCTTGTAATATTTTTATTTCGATAAAAAAAAGTTACTACAAGTAGTGGCCGATTTTAGATGCTAGAGTATTATTTCAGCTGAATGTGTATTCATGTTTGTTATCGGATATACAAGTCGAAATATCAAGAGTCAGGCCATCGTAAGACAGGTAGTATCTGTATTTAAGTAAAATATCATTATTACCAATTTTGGATGGGAAGAGAGTTTCATCATCCAGCTGATCCTGCACCCAGGTCATCAGATAGTCAATGTATTTAGGAGCAGAGCATTTGATTGGCTTTTTGATGTTGGTACCATCAGCCCAGTGATACTCGTATCTGTTGGGGGAAAAACAATAATCCCTCAGTAAATTAAGAACTGTTTCCAGAAGTTTTCAAACATTAAAATATACTATGATATTCTAAAGGTAGTTACATTATATGCCATAACACATTTACATGTTTATACAACACTCTCATTGTACATTCACAAACTTTTTAAAACCATTTTTATTAGGATGGAGTTTTAAAAAAATATTTTTAAATATTTTGTAGTTTCCTACTTTTTAATAGAGTTTGTATCTCTGCCTACAGATTTGCAGACAAGCTACTACTGCTCATGGAAGTGCCCTCATAAGTTTGGGCAACCCTGGTACATTTTTTGACTCTGTCACAGTCGTTGGTATCCTTAAAAATGATTTTAAGTAAGATTACCATTTAGCATGTTGTTATGCAGAATGGCTTCCTTTCTATTCTTCATAGCAGACATTACATCACATTAATGCAAATAGCATTCAGCCCAAACACTATCTAAAAAAAGCCCTGTTATGAGCTGACGAACATAAACACCGAACAGTAGGAAACGAATCAGCAATTTACCTACAGCACTTAAACCTACAAAATAAAGCAAATAGTATACTCAAACCACAGCCTACCTTATAATGCAGAGAAGGAAACATAAACATAACGTAAGCTGATGTGAAGTCTAACCAGAGTATACTCTCATTGGTATTTTAGGTTTCCAAGTTGACCTGACTGATTAAGAAAACTTAAAGTTAACCACTTCCTGTTTCACTGAGCTATAAATATGAGTGGACATGCAGGCCCAAAGTTATGTTCACACAGCAGGTAAGAGAGGTCTATATCCGATCTTTACGAAAGACTTGTTCTGATGCTTAATTTCACTTGACATTTAAGTTTGTTTTATTTAACAGTTACTTAGTACCTTCTTAGGTGTACTATTCAAAAATGCATCATGTGTTCTAGCTACCATCATGTACCAGCAAGTATTCAATCAAAACTTGACCATCTTAACCAGGTAGCTTACAACTGCTCATGGCTGGATCTTACAGCAGGACAGCAATTCAAAATCCATCCCAAAATTAATGACAAATCGATTAAGATTCAATTTTGTGATCATTGACATCAGCCAATGCCTGCACTCAAGGCTAATATTCATAAACAGTAGTGAAAAGGCAGAGACATTGTGTTTCCTGGATTACATTTTGCAGCTCATAAAGTGGGACTGCTGAGTGACTGAAAACAGAAAGATGCTGAGGGAACATTTAGCCAGTACAGGGCCATTTATGAGAAAATGAAAACTGTTTTCAGAATTAAAACATGCTGCTCTTAACTGGGACTAAAAACAAAAACATGCTATTAGCAGGTGCACTGTTCTAACATTTTTCCTTTTTTTAAGTGTTGTCAAAAATATATATCATTTATATACACATACATACAGTATTCAATCAGCCACTGATTGTGCAAGTTCTCCTACTTAGAAAGTTAAGAGAGGTCTGTCATTTTCATCATAGGTACATGTCAACTATGAGAGACAAAATGAGAAAAAAGTCCAGGAAATCACAATGTAGGATTTTTCAAGAATTTATTTGTAAATTATGGTGGAAAATAAGTATTTGGTCAGGTAAGTTTGGTAAGTTCAGTTCAATACTTTGTAACAACCTTTGTTGGCAATGACTGAGGTCAAACATTTCCTGTAAGTCTTCACCAGGTTTGCACACACTGTAGCTGGTATTTTGGCAGATCTCCTCTAGAACAGTGATGTTTTGGGGCTGTAACTGGGCAACACTGACTTTCAACTGCCAACAAAATTTTTCTATGGGGGTGATGGGTGTTTGGCAGGTTGGGCATGTAGGTGGAATTTGTCCTTTTATCAGGTGTTGGTGAGTTATTTTGGAGTGGCCGATCCTGCATTTGGTGTAGGTAACTTGGTCAATTGTCTTGGTTTGTTGTCGATCTTTGGGTGTATTTCGTGGAGTTTGTTGGTTATCTGTGTGCCCCATTCAGTTTGCCATTTTTGTTTGATGTATTTATTTATGAGTGGTTTTAAATCTGTTCCAGGGATTTTAATATTTGTTGCGTTTTGTCTTGTTTTTTGTCTGGCTAGTTGATCTGCTTTTTTGTTGCCAGCTATTCCGCTGTGTCCTGGTACCCAGCATAGTTTGATGTCATAATCCAATTTTGTCAGTTTGTTGAATGTTTTTAGTATGTCCTGAATGATAGGGTGGCCTGATGTGCAAGATTCTAGAGCTCATTAATACAGGTAACAAGTGGAGGACAGAAGAGCTTCTTAAAAAGAAAGTTACACGTCTGAAGAGGCATAAATCTAGCTTGTTTGTAGGTGACCAAACGTTTATTTATTTTCCACCATAATTTACAAATACATTATTTAAAAATCCAACAGTGTGATTCCTGCATTTTTGTTCTCATTTTGTCTCTCATAGTTGAAGTGTACCTATGATAAAAATGACAAACCTGTCTCATCTTTCTAAGTAGGAGAACTTACACAATCAGTGGCTGACAAAATACTTTTTTGCCCCACTGTATATATATATTGAATGAAAGAATAGTGTTTTTGCAATATATTTTGGTCATGCCATAGGGGTGACAATTATTTGTTGAGGGCACTGTAGACATTTCCCCTCCACAGTCACAACTGGACTGACCAACTGTCTGCAACTGGATCCCAAAAAATGCAAACTTGGATTTGTCACCATTTTCAAGGAGACCAAGCCTGATCCTCTTGGACTGTAGGAGGATCAAGTTGGCACCCCGATAAAGCTACCAGATGCTGCTATTTCTTAAGTATAAGGGGAGGTCACCCAAAATGCATGCCACTGTAGCCTACAGAATCTGTTTTTCTGAATGTGTCACTTGTTTTAAAACGGCATGCAACGTTTGCTGTAAATATTGTATATTTAATGTAATGGTAGGCTAGGAGTTTAGCCCTGTAATGCAATATGAAACTTATACTATATATATATATATATAATATACTAATGTAGATTGCCTTAAATTCCACCATACAGGTTAATCATGCCATAAGTTATTTTACGCTGTCTCTTTCTCCCTGTCACACACGTGCGCCTTCTCTCCCTCTCTCTTACTTACTTCGGTCCTGCAGACATCACAGGGCAGCTATCTTCAGAGCAAAAGTCTGTGATGGTCCCATACAGCATATTGATCTGATTGAAGAAGTCCACCGCTGCACAAACAAATGCAGATTGCTTTATTATTAACGGGTCCTGTGTGGCCATGTGAACATCAAGAAGAAACATGAATTTACACATCTGCTAAAACATAAAGCTATCATCCAATCATCCAATGCCAGCCAACATGTAAAGCAAATACACACTTGTGGCTCACAAATCCATTTGAATTACTTTACAGTGGCAAAGTTCCTGTAGTGTGTTATACAGTTCTGCATACACAATCATCAGATTTTAATATATTTTAAAGTACTAAACATAGAAAAAAACCCAACAACAAATATGGCACAGAATATACTTGGCCATCTATTTGCTGGGAAAAACTATTCAACATATCTTGGGCTGGCAAAAGTATGTGAACCTGTAGAATTAGAAGTTCATTTGAAGGTTTGAGAGTCAAGCGTTTTCAATCAATAGAATCACAATCAGGTGTTCATGGGCACCCTTTTGAATTTTAAGAACAGGAATATATTGAGTCTGATCTTCAGAACATGTGTTAGTGAAAAGGTATTATATGGCACAAGCAAGGATGTTCCTAGGAAAAGGTTTCAAAAATCTTCTCTAAGGAGTATGAACTCCACAAATCCACAGACAGACAGTCTGGGTACAAACTGAGGAATTTAAAGACTCCTGTTTCTCAGCTGCGCAACAAATAACATTTTTAATAGTTCACAAGGCCGCAAAGGATATTGGATAACTTCTAAGCAACTAAAAGGTCTCTCTCATGTTGGCTAATGTTCATGGGTTCACCATCCAGAGAACGCTGAACAACTGTAGTTGCACTGTAGTTGCACACGCATGGGAAGGTTACCAGGAGAAAACTACTGCTGTTCAAAATAACATTGCTGGCCATTACATTGCACATGGACAATACACAAGGCTATACGGCTATAACATTCTGTAGACAGATGAGCTCAAAAGAATTTCAAATGAGAAATATTATACTGCATTCAAGGATAAGAATCATATCCCATTTGGGGTAGTGTCATGTTATAGACCAGTTTTGCAAATTCTACATGAAAGAACACCTCAGGACCTCTGCCCTTAAACTGCATCTCAAGAGAACATAGGTTGTTCAGCAAGAGGCAAATTCATCTCTCTAACTGAGATCGGTAAAGAAAGATTTGCCTTTCATATTATCTACTTTAAGAACGTCTGTAAAATCTGAGAAGGTTTAAGTAATATTTAAGAAGAAACATAAACAATATGTACATGATATAATGAACATAAAATTAACAAAACTGTTTCAAGATGGAGGTCTGTTCATATTAATGACAGAAACTAGATCAGTGCAGATAAACAGATTAGGAAATGAGGCTTTTAATATGAACATTGCCAAAGTTATTTTCAACCAGCATAAAAAAAACATACAGGGTGTGTTGAAAGTCTACAAGTCTACAATATTGGTGCAATTTAGGTACCTACTTTATATGAACAGTTTTGTAGTATATAAAATGTTTTCTGTTATTTTCTGTTTACCAGAAAATTGATTATTTAATGGCCCTATCGGCATCAGTGGCCATTTCAGCGACACGTACAAGGTTATAGCTATACACAAGTTTATGTCCAGACTATTCACATATATACACTAAAGTTGATACCAATTTCTAGTAATCATTTAACCTAATGCATGTCCTTAGACTGTGTGAGGAAACCAGAGTACCCAGAGTTAATCCATGCAGACTCCACACAGAAATGACCCATGCTGCTCCACCCTGGGACTGAACCAAGGGCATTCTTTCTGTGAGGCAGCGATGCTACCAATCGAGTTGCCTGATACAAAAGAGAACCAGAGATTCTTGGAATGAATGATATACAATAGACATGATATATGGATGTTTTTTTATTACAGTTTTTTGAGGTCAGGTCTAAATCCAGATATAACTCACAGTGCAGTGCACATCCTCTTTTATACATTTATGGTGTGTCTGTTCTGAATGTCTGTGCAGTGGGCAAAATAAAGATCTACTGCTGTTTTATACTGTTTAGCTAGCGAATGTCCCTAGTATAATCATGAGTGGCAGGGTATTTTAGGCACTTCTGTAATTTGCAGCTTAAAGGTCCAATAATCAATATATTTCATGTTCTATTGCAAAAAAGACCATCAGAGATGGGGATAACCCAGTGCTTAAGTGGTTTTCTTTTGATACGCTCTGCTATAACGTTAGCGGAAAACAAGAGCATAAAACATTTAAAAGTTCAGCACCACTAGATATGGTAAATGCTGTATTTTCGGAAAGTTGATCTGTTTTCTGATCTGATCTGTTGATCTCTTAAAATGGCAAAGCATCTGAAGCACCAGCATAAAATGTTTCAGCACTGTACAGTGTATGATCAAATGTGATCTCCTAATGCAAGTGCTGCCTTAGCCAGGACAGTCTAAAACACATTTTTTAAATGTCTTTATACCTAAACATTCTTTATATCATTTAGGAATAGAAAAGACCAAAACACATCATCTTTTGCCTCTTCCAACTGTGCACTGAACAAGGAGCAATAAGGGAACGACAAGGCAAACAAGTGTGATTAGAAGAACATTTGTGTAGTTCTATGTAAATAAAGCTGTGCCACTGGCGTGAACAGCAGAACAAAGAATCCTGCTTAAGATTCAGCACAGATCTTGATGTGGTCACTCTCAGCTCGACAGAACTATCACACCACAGGGATCCACATCACCAAATTTATAAGGTTGAAAAAAAAGGTTGAAAAAAAAAAAAAATCAAAAGGTAAAGTAAGCAACAACAGAAAGCAATGCCTGTATGTATAAAGTATTGTATAAATGAAATAATTCCTGGTAGTGTGCTTATACAATGTAAATTGCCATGTGCTGGGTGAGATGTAGGTGGAGGTGGTTGGTGTTTAATGCTTAATGCTTACTGTTCACAGCCACCCATTCATTCAGATCCTCTCCATCTGGCAGCATTACGGCCATGCGCAGGTTACCACTGCCCAGCGTTGCCTCTGCATGTTTCAGCAACTCGTACTGGTGGGAGCCTTCAGGAATGTTTTTCTTCGGTTTGAAAGTCTTGGACGAGCGATTTCCACTAAGAGAAATGGAGACAAAACCAAAAACACCCAGATCAACTTTTGGAAAAACTCGACATAGAATAGCTTTGTTCATAGCAAATGCATCTCAAATATACAAATGAGCAAACTTTGTATTGTTGAAAATGAATAACAAAAACAGATACAGAAAAAAATGGTATGTGGATGTAGCATATAAAGGTCTTCGAAAGAAAACTAACATAACCTTAGAGTCCATAGAGCAACAAAGAGATTAACACAAATGTAGTGTTTCCTAAACAGCAACCTGCAATTAAACTGAAGCTATGATTATATGCAAATTATTATATACAGAGTAGAGGAATCAACACTGCAGATCCAAGAACAGAGGTAGGAGTTAAAGTTTTGAACAGAAGTTCACCTCATTGGTGGTGTGCTCATCTGCTCGATTTGTCAAATCTGGACACGATTTGATTCTTGGTTGATGTGTTCAGAGATTTGTTTTTTTTCTACTCCTGTCCACATTCACTCATTGAATCGCTGTTTAATTTAGCTGATATTCTGTGTAGCAGATATCAGGTCCATCATACCATCCTCTTATGTGTTACAGCTTCACCTACATATGGTCACAACAGTAATTTACAGATCATAGATAGTAGCATTACACGTTCACACCCTTCGCAAAACAACCTTTATATTTACATTAGAGTAGCCTAAAAACAGTCTGTGGCTCTGGTCAACAACTATTTTGGGAAACGTCCTGTTTCACTAAAGGTAATGCAGACCGTTGAATGTCAAAATGCCTGCAATCTGATCTGAGCCAATCCAAACCTACTACAGACCGTGAATTTTAACTTCTGTGTAAGACGAACAGTTTTATTATGTCCAACTGAGCCTGCCAACTGCAGATTTAAAGACATGAGTCAAACAATAGCTAGCTTCCTGTCACAGACTGACAGCTCTCGCATCCTTTTCATTGTTATATTAATATTTACCCAAAGTGGACTGCCTATGGATTTTGGTCTGATTACATTTAGTATATATATAAATGGAGATTTATCAGAAGGCATACAAACAGTTTAGCAGGAAATTGCAACCAGAATATTTTGATTAGTAGCGACAAAAATCTCTTCAATCAGTAAAACATAGTTAACTTTAGATGAGAAGTATCAGTATGGGGAGTAAAACAAGTTCACTCTTTGTTAACTTCTTTAATGGTTGAGTGAAGCACACATGCACAGACAGTTCTCAGATACATCAACCATATCTTTAAATTTAGCATTGCTTATGTTTCCATGGAAACAAGAGATGAACAAAAATTATATTGCTGTGGGTTTCTGATATTAAGTCACTAATAAGAAGCAGAGTCACTTTTTGCCTCGATAGAAGCTTACATCTCTTTGTTTGTTTTTTTTACGCCGTCTATCAACATGGGGATGTTATTTTGACGGCAGGAAACGGTTTTTTTTCTCCTTTTTTTTTTTTTTTAATATTTTTATTTTCATTTTCGTCACTGCGAGATAGATCATAACTGTTCTTGTCTTTTCTTGGGTAAGTGCTTCTCTGATATTTTTCGGCAAGTGTAGTTCTT
>JAVSBV010156541.1:0-14870 GCA_033117975.1 Parotocinclus spilosoma
GTTTGAGATCTCCCCAAAGTGGCTCAATGATATTGAGGTCAGGAGACTGAGATGGCCACTCCAGAACCTTCACTTTTTTCTGCTATAGCCAATGAGTGGTCGACGTGGCCTTGTGTTTTGGATCATTGTCATGTTGGAACATTTAAGTGCGTCTCTCACTGATGAGTGCAAATTTTTCACCAGGATTTTCAGATAAAATGTTGCATTCTTATTGCCATCAATTTTGACCAAGTTCCCTGTGCCGGTGTAGCTCACACATCCCCAAAACATCACCGACCCACCTCCATGTTTCATAGGAGGGATGATGTACTTTTCATTATAGGCCTTGTTGACTCTTCTCCAAATGTAGCGTTTATGGTTGTGGCCAAAAAGTTACATTTTGGTCTCATCACTCCAAATAATTTTGTTCCAGAAATGTTGAGGTTTGTCTTTGTGCTGTCTGGCATATTGTAAGCAGGCTGCTTTGTGGCATTGGCATTGTATTGGCTTTCTTCTTGCAACTCAACCATGCAACCCATTTTTCTTTTTGTGCCTCCTTATTGTGCATCTTGAAACAACCACACCACTTTTATTTAGAGTCCTGTATGTCCGCTGAATTTATTTGTGGGCTTTTCTTTGCATCCTGTAATTAAGAGTTTGAACACGGCTAACCGCATAATTATTTGTATATCTTTTTATAGCCTTTTCCTGTTTTATAAAGTTCCAACTATCTTCTCCCGCAGATCCTTTGATAATTATTTTTCTCATGGCTTGTAATCTGTGTGTCAGGAGCCCATAAACTCACTGACATTTTATACACACACTAATTTACAAGTAAATAGATCACAGGTGAGGATGGTAACTTTTAGCAGCCATTTAAACCTGCGTGTGTCAATTTATGTGTCTGTTATAATGCCAAAACTTTCAGTGTTTGTAAACTTTTGATCAGGGTGATTTGGGTAGTTTTTGTTGTCATTATGATTTAGAAAGGGCAAACACAATTGTTTGCTAATAAACTAACCATTAATAAAGAACAGGTTTGTGTATTACCATTCATATTCTCTTAAAACTGACAAAAAAAATACAAATTACTGTCAGGATATGTAAACTTATGAGCACTACTGTATATGTTAGGTGGAACTGTATACAGTAAGGAGTACCCAATAATGTGAGTGCAAGTGGAGGTGAGTTATAGGTTATTACTCATTGTGCATCGGCATGGTGTTTTTTTTTTTATTTCCCAGAGCTGCCAAAAGGAATACTGATGAGAAAGGTTTCTATGGGGGAGTACTTCACGTATGTTATGCTCCTGAATATGAAACTGTAGAAGATACAAGAAGAAAGTTACAAGACCGGAGGAGATATGTAAACAGAACAAGCCATAAATCAGGTAGCATTGTGAATACCTGAATAAACATTTTAGACCTATTTCCTGCAATTATCTTATTGACTAATACTGCATTTTGGTTTCAGTAAAAGAGCAAGAACTTGAAGTGACCTCAAAGTCTGCAGAGTCACCACATTTATTATCTCCTCCAAGTGAAGGCAAGAGTGAAAGAAATCAACAGGAAACATCTAGTTCCAGCACTTATTTGGGATTTCCATTATTGCCATTCCCACCATTCGAAGAAGCCCCACAGCAAGCTTTGTCCTTTAAGACTCACACTCTTCAAAGAAATGCACCTACAGAGGATAAGATGGGATCTTTACATCACTTCATCCCCAGTTCGCCACAGTTTTGCAAGCAAACTTCAGAGCATTCAGACCTGGCACATTCTGACAGTAACTCAAGAGACTTGATTAGAAAAAACAAACATCTTCCAACCATTGCACCAAGGCTTATACCAAGGACTGCACACTTGGAAATGAGAAAGAGGAAAATAGAGACATGTAGTACAGACTCGTTGGGTATTGTAGACAAAAATGCCCCTGTGTTTGGACCCAACCTACCAGAACAACCAACGATGGATATGGGGGATGACTCATTAAATGTGACAACCAGTTTAATCAGACATACAATGACAAAGGTAGGCTTTATGATCATTTATTTATTTATTGTTACAGAAAAGTAAATGATGATGACGACGGTTGATGCCGTTTGAAGTGTTGTAGCGTGATCACCACTTTGATTTTTAGGTTTCGTCAGCTCCTACTGACAAGGCGACTACCAGCACAGCAAAGCGGCGGAGAAGAATTTAGTGGCAATCCCACCGCTGCTGAGCAGAGTTTTGTTTCAAAGTAACACTTCAACCTCAACCCCTGAGTGATTCAGTGCTCGAGCTGGTCCTGGAATGCTTGCAGCTCAAATGCCAGTATGCTCTGCAAAACAAAAGAGCTACAGAGTAATGGTGAACTGATTTATTATTTATCATAGGCTGCATATGAATACGAGCCTCATCTGTCATTATAATTGTAATGCTTTATTATTGATTTAAACAATAGAACACGAGAGGGAATGTGTTTTCGTGAATGCAATCATGGCAGTCATTTGGTCAGAGGTATGATCTGAAGGCAAGTGGCAAAGCTGTGCTGTTATTCAAGATAAAGCATGAACAAAATAATATGCGTTAATACTGAAAATACTTTATGCCACAAAGTAGGTCAACAACAAACGTAACAATTCCCTTCCCTGCTCTTACACAGACAGCTACAAAATATGGTTATATAATGCTAGCAAGTAACATTAGTCTGAAATACAAAATACATGAAGATGAAAGTAAAAAGTACATAAAACGTATTAAGCATTAAACAATGTAATATATTAATTATTAGGGTTATTCTGTTATTTGTGTATGGTATAGTATATAAACACCTGCAATCAACAATTGCTTGGATTTGATGTGGGAAAACCTGTGCCATTATCACAGATATCACTAATGTGAGAACGCTTCTGATCCAACCAGAATATAAGGTCAGAACTAATGTTTATATAAAACCTTATAGCCAATCCTGTCAGTATGAAGTCAACAGTTTTTGGTGCTTATGCTCTTCAGATACATCTGGTTAATGCTTCATTCACCCAGAAACATAATTTATAGACATAATAATAAAACAATAAGGCACTGTGATCGGTGGATACAACTTATGTTTAGGTTTAGAAGCACAGCATATATTTTTTTTTTTACATTTATCACCATTTTTACTAGTTAAAATGTATCAGAATGACTTTAGCTACTGCATTGGTTAATTAATACCATGAATAATTAAATAAAATAAATAGTTTACCTTAATCTGTGTGTGAAAGCTGCTTTCTTATTTTACCTGTGCACAAGGAAGACAAGTTCCAAAAGCTTCTAATAACAAGGTTTCATCCTTCACAGCCTTCTCAAAGTCCGAAAATGAAAGTCTGCTGTCATGGTCATAATCCTGAACATTAGGATTTTAGATTGTAGATTAGATCTGAAGTAGAACACATATATGCACTGATGCTCTCAAACCTCTGACTGCATTGCACTCCCCTTACCATTTTCTTCAGTGTTATTTCAACCAGGTCCTTGATTCCTTCATCGGGGTCTTCTTCAGTCGGGTTTCTAATCAGACTGTTCTTCAGCATGTGGAACATTTCCTCCCGTGAGATGTAGCCATCCCCGTTCAGATCGTACACCTCGAAACAGTCTTTCAGAGAGACGACGACGGAATGTGAAATGTGCATTTCCAACAATTGCTCTTAGGAAAGAATTTAAGATTCACTTACACTTGATCTTTTCGTTCAGGGTGCCTCTGAGAAAGATTGCTAGTCCTTCTACCCACTCTTTAACACTGACATAGCTGTCGTTGTCCTTGTCAAAGGCATGAAAGACTGGGGAAGATTTTTTTAAAAATCCAGTATTTTTCTCAGCCATGTTTTGTTTAAAAATGATTTACTGTTGCATGACATTCTGGTACAGAGATAATTAGATTTTTCTTTGTTGCAAATCTAAAGGCAATTTTGCAATCCAAATAGTTTAATCAATCAGTATTTACATTGTACATTATGGTCAATTTAAGTCAAGCAATATTTATTTATACAGTGCTTTTTACAATTGAGCTTTGTCTCAACGCAGCTTAACAATATTATATTATCTTAAAGGCCAATCCCAAATTGAGCAAGCCTAGGGCGACAGTGGAAAGGAAAGTTCCCTAAATGGGTGGCATGGGCTAGCACTTTTGCCTCATAATGATGTCATTGTCTGGGGCCTTTCAGTGAGTGAGTTCGCATGCCAACCCCGTTTCCACGTGAGTTTGCTCTGCTTTCAACGACCTGCTTGTAACCAAACGATTTTATGCCATCTATCGACCATTATGGGTCAATAATAGCATCCTTGTAAGAATGTGTAAGACCATTGTCTTTTATCTGCCCCATTGGTCCTTTAAATAGGTGAATCCAGCACGTGAAGCATTTTTAAACGACGTTTTTAATTCCGTGGTATCATCATATCAAGTCAGCGTTCCTTTTAAGAGCCTCAGCCATTGCATTGACTGCAGTCAAAAACAGGTGCTTTCACATCTTTCAGAGCAAGCTAATAACTGCCCATAGTAGATAAGACTGAGACATTGAAAGGGATTGCCGGTAAATAATAGGTCTCAAACACTCCCATGCTGCCACATTTGGCTTTTTTGGGATTGTGCAACATAAAATTAAATTACGTGTAAGTCACTTTAGATTGTGTGATAACATTTCTGTTTCATTATTGATGTGTGAAATATTATAAATGATACAAAGACTAAATTTACTGTGTTGTACAGTACAGTACAGAAACACATTTTCACATTTAATTAAAACTAAATTAAAATCACTTAAAAATCAATCAATTTAAATTGTCATGAAACTGTAAGAATCCATAAAACATTGGAATATCCAGTGAAACTAGGAATGCTGGAATTGATTGACAAGATGAACAAATTCTGTCACATATTCAGCACTTGTTGCACTACCTCTGTCCATGATCATGTCATCAGTGAGTCCGAACGTGTTGTGCAGAATGGTGCGGAATTTGGCTCGATCCAGTCCCTGAGCTGCTTTTCTCTCAGTCTGCTTTCCCACAAGGGAGTTAAATAGCCGGATCAAACACTCAGTCTCTCTTTTACTAACTGCAGAATAAGAAAAAAGGTTTTCACATTAGTTTTAATCCTGTTAAATACAAAGTAAATGTCAATCCCATGGCTTTATAATTCTGCACAGAAAGTATTTTTTAAATCAGTTGGATGTTTATCTGACCTTGACTACCGTAATTATATAATAACTCATTATAAACAGGGTAAATCAGTTATAACACGAACATAAAGATTAAAACCATTTCCTTGAGATAGATAAAGTATTAATTATATGTTAAATAAGTGATTTTAATTACTTTCTATGAAGTTACATACAGTATGAATAGTGTGTATATATACATTCCTCTTTAAAGACCAGACACAATAATTCTACTTCTGACCTCTGAACTAAAATCTCAATATGGAAACTAGACTAAACAAATCTGATAAACTGAACTAGAAAAAAATAAAGTGAACTTATTATAAAACATAAAGTCCAGATTGGTGGCGAGGAGGTAAACACACTCCACAGGGACCCAGGTATGAGTCACAGCAGTGCCTTCTGAATGAGTTCACATGAAGGCATGATTGGCTGTCTGGGAACCAAACAATCTCATGGTTAATGACATTGTTCATTCATTTTCTAAATAAAAAAATTCACATTTTAACAAATTAACAAAGTGATACAGTTGAATATAACTTTTGATTTGAATGTTATTTATAAATAACATGTGATGGGGCTGACCCACCACTGTAATCACACCTTAGATATAATATTATTAATTTGGTACCGATATAGATAACATTTTTCCTCATAATAAGTTGATTTCGGATCACTATCTCTGCGTTTATTAATAACTTTCCAGACTTATTGGTTAATACTCCAATGGAGCCCAATCATCTTGAGCTTGTAACCAACCAGTTGGAATGTGTATTTCTCTCAAACCTGGATGTAGTTGGGGGATATCATGGCAGAGATTAACAGCCCATTACCAAAGCTAAAGCTGTGTATCCTCACTCATAAAGAAAATAAGAATAATCCTAGATTTTTATTTTAACTAGATTCTCCAGATTAACTAGAAATGTCACAGAAAGTGACTCTGAAGTTCAGCATGATTTTAACAGTAATTACTTCATGACTTTATTAACGATAAGATTTTAAAAATTTAGGCATAAAACTGAATGTGCATCACATCACCCATCAATTAAACAACCTTCTAGATGTAGGAGTATTGCTAATTTCTGTTTTACTAGCTCTCAAGACTACAATATTTTACCCCAATTACAAATACTGAACTGTCCTCACTGATCAGTTCATCTAAGTCAGCAACATGTTTATTAGATCCAATCCCTACATATTTACTCAAAGAATTAATACCTAGTATAATAGAATCAATGCTTATCATTTTTAATGCATCCATTTCCTTTGGCTGTGTGATCAAATTCTTTAAATGTGCCGTAATTAAACCCCTGATTAGAAAGCCAATTTTGACCCTTGTGTTCTGTCTCATTATAGACCAATTTTAAATGTGCCTTTATCCCCCCCAAAATCTTAAAGAAAACTGTTCTATCAGCAGTTCTGTAGTTACCTCCAAAGTAACGTTATTTATGAAACATTTCAGTCTCATCACAGTACTGAAACAGAATTAATTAGGGGACTTAATGATCTATTCATTTAATCAGATAATCCACGTGTTTCTTTTCTTGTTTTATTTCTTGATTTAAATGCAGCATTTGACACTATATATCATGATATATTACTGAATAGGCTAGAAAACATTTTAAGTATTAAGGGACTGGCACTTGGTATAAATCCTCACCGACTGGTACCAGTTTGTTTATGTAAAGAAAGAAAGAAAGAAAGAAAGAAAGAAAGAAAGTTATAATCAGAATGGAGTAAAACACAGCAACGCTATACTAAACTAACTGGCTACCAAGTTAATCGGTAAGACTAACTAATTGGTTCGCCTTCGTAGCTTTTTAGTGACGACTAAACATTGTGATTATAAAAGATTGTGATACTTACAATGTTTAACTTGCTTACACAATGTTTCAGCCAGGTTTTGAATCAGTTTCCTGCTCAGTGCAGACATCTCTGTTATTTTGAAAGAACCCGTCAACCGCTGCTGTTATGTTGATCGGTGTTACCATGGAAACTTCGATCCGCTTGCAGTTTTACACCGTGGTTAAGGCACTAGACACAGATTATGATTCTGTAAGTATTGACAATCTCGCATGGTTACTAATGGCAAGACTGCAGCTAGACCCCTTTGAGATTATTTCCCATCATGCCTCTGGAGATAACAACACAGTGGAAAATTAATATTTAATACTCTCCCGCCGATTTAACCGTTTTCCCACCTACAAACAATGGAGAGTTGTGTAATTTATATTGTAGGTACAATTCAACTTTTTCAGACAAAATCTTAAAATAAACACAAAATCCCAATTATATGATGTTTAAATAATTAATTTGCATTTTACTGCATGAAATAAGTATTTAATACAATAGAAAAACAGAACTTAATATTTGGTACAGAAACCTTTGTTTGCAAATACAGGGTGATGAGGTCAGACATTTCCTGTGGTTCTTGACCAAGTTTGCACTGCAGCAGGAATTTTGGCCCACTCCTCCATACAGATCTACTCCAGATCTTTCAGGTTTTGGGGCTGTTGCTGGTCTTCAGCTTGAGTTTCAGCTCCCTCCAAAGATTTTCTATTGGGTTCAGGTCTGGAGACTGGCTAGGCCACTACAGGACCTTCTGTTGGAGCCACTCCTAAGTTGCCAGTTGTGTTTCGGGTCATTGTCATGATGGAAGACCCAGCCACGACCCATCTTCAATGCTCAAACTGAGGGAAGGAGGTTGTTGGCCAAAATCTCACGATACATGACCCCATCCATCAATACGATGCAGTCGTCCTGTCCCCTTTGCAGAAAAGCAAATGTTTCCACCCCCATGCTGCATGGCTGCGACAATGTTCTTTGGATGCTACCCCTTACTCTTCCTTTTCCAAACACGGCGATTGAAGTTAATACCAAAATATTTATTTTGGTCTCATCTGACCACATGCCCTTCCCCGTCATTGGTGAACTTCAAATGGGGCTGGACATTTGCTGGCATGGGCAGGGGGACCTTGTGTGCCCTGCAGGATTTGAATCCATGGTGGTGTAGTGTGTTACTAACGGTCATGTTTGAGACTGTGACCACAGCTCTCTTCAGGTCATTGATCAGGTCCTCGTGTGTAGTTCTTGGCTGATTCCTGAACTTTCTCAGAATCATTCTTACCCCATGAGGTGAGATGTTACATGGAGTCCCAGACTGAGGAAGATTGACAACCATCTTGTGTTTCTTTCATTTTCTAATAATTGCGCCAACAGTTGTTTCATTCTCACCAAGCTGCTTCCCTATTGTCCTGTAGCCAATAGTCCTAGTGTCCTTAGACAGCTCTTTGGTCTTGGGCATGGTGGAGAGGTTGGAGTGTGATTGAATTAGTGTGTGGACAGGTGTATTTTATACAGCTAACAAGTTCAAACATGTGCAATTAATACAAGTAAGAGTGCAGAATAGATTTAGCTATTTTTTATTTTTCTATAAGAATCATCAGTGTAATAACCAAGTAAAGTAAAGATACTTTAAAAATACTTACAGTAAGTACAGTATTAAAGCACTCACACTTTGTTACTCACAGACCCTGGCAATAATTAATGCAGCAGCTCAGCTGACTCAGAGCCAACAAATGAGAGCAGCTTCTGTGTGCCTGTGTTCAACTTCTGGGTGGGACTTGTGAATGTAAGATGGTGCATTTACAAAACCATGTCAAGGACTGGTGGCCTGGTCAAAGTATCGCTCAGTAAGTTTAAGGTTATGTTAATAGTTTTAGGGAAATAAACCCATTCAGATTCAGATTCAGTTTCAGAAAACTTTATTCATCCCCTAGGGGCAATTGAAAAATTGATTTGGGAAACGGAACCCTCAGCATTCTGACTCACAAACTACAAAGACAACGACTTAAAAACAAATGGCATTTTATGTACAAAACCCAAGCACTAGGTTAGTCATTGTGGAGTCATGGTGGTGAGCTCTTTAAGTGTACAAACCGTATTCCAAAAATGTTGGGACACTAAACAAATGGTGAATAAAAACTGAATGCAATGATGTCGGAGGTGCCAACATCTAATATTTTATTCAGAATAGAACACAAATCATTAGTGTTAATTGGTCTTCCAGCCACTTATTGCTACTTGTGCCAATTTTTGGGGGATTTGTTGACCCTGTGAAATTTTGAGGCAACATATTTTTCCTTTAAAATGTTACATTTACTCAGATAAACCTTTTGATCTGTCATATTTGTTCTATTACGAATAAAATATTGACATTTGACATCTCCACATCATTGCATTTAGTTTTTATTCACAATTTGTTTAGTGTCCCAACTTTTTTGGAATCCCCTTTGTAGATAGTGGACCATAGAAACACAGATTTTTGGGTAGCTTGGGAGTGAGGAAACTCGTAAACAGATAAACATTACACAGATTAATATACACTGTAGCTATAATAGCGCAGCCTACATTAAACATATATAATACACTAGCTCTTTCCTCACTACATTTCCAGTGCTTATCACTCCCGTTGGTGGTTTCCTTTGGGAAATTGCTCAGGTAAAAACACTGGGGTAGGATCGCAGGACGAGAATGTTAACAGCTAGTGAAACTGGTAATGTTAACAGATGAACAGGCCACTTCCAGCCGATAAGGATTATTTCAGGTCAACTTCATGTACCGAGCATAGAGTAGAGAGTCCAACACCAACAACCGCCAGCAGATGGTGTCTTAACAGAGTTCTCTCTCTCTCTGTACACACTACCCCACTGTAAATATATTGCTCACAAAAATGTGGGGATATTTAATTTTGGGATATTTAATTTTAGTATATAGAAGGAGTAAATTTACTTTGACTTGATTTAATTGCAGACAGTATGAACCTGAGATAATTTAGTTAGTTTTGTCTGGTCTACTTCAATTTGTCGTTCCTGGTATTATTTTATCCCATTCAGTCCCAACAGTATCAGGTTGTTGTTGTTGCATCTTTATTTCCTACACTGCTTACAAAAAATAGCGGTTATTTCAAAATTAATATGGAGAGGATCCCACAAGAAGTACTGGACTTTCAGATCTTGTCCATGCCCCATCACTGTAAGTATGATTTGGTAGTCTTGGGTCACTACACCCTTCAGAATATGTCACTTAATGCTTGAGGACAATGATTTCTAAAAATTGCTGTACCTCTCTATTAGCATTATCATATACGATATTTTGCTTTCAAATTGGCATATTCTAATCCCAGGTCTCCCTTGTTTCTCTCCACTGTTAAAATACAATATTTCTCATGAAAGGTGTTAAGCTGCTCCACAGCCTGTGAGATGCACAATGAGCTTTTTCAAAAGTTTGGTCACATAATCATCCAGCGTTCCATCTGCATGTGTCTTAAATATTTCCTAAATGCTTGTATCAATCCCCACCCCACCCCAAGTAAAATAAAATAAAAAATAAAAAT
Source organism: Parotocinclus spilosoma (assembly GCA_033117975.1). NCBI lineage: Eukaryota > Metazoa > Chordata > Actinopteri > Siluriformes > Loricariidae > Parotocinclus > Parotocinclus spilosoma. Next base: position 10,548 of record JAVSBV010156541.1, read on the forward strand.
AAATCCAAAAACAAACAAACAACAAAAGAAAAAACTCTCTATACACCTCATAGACATAATGGGGCGAGTCTTCATGACACTATAAACCTTTTTTTCAATACAATTTAAAATTGGTCTAAGCAGCCTAATGGGATTGACTGAACATTTTGTTTTGGCTTTCTCACTAATGGGTATTTAAAATGTTTTGTTTGACTTGTTATGGACGATCAAACCTTGTCCATATCCGCATAGTTTTAACCATGAAGTGTATTAGACATTTCTATATTTCACTTATTATTAGACAGTATTACTACAGTAAAAGCTGTTATTATTATTATTATTATTATTATTATTATTATTATTATTAAAGTATATATCTACATATATTAATAGTAATGCATAATTCACATGTACATTACAAATAGTTTATGAGAATGTGCAAAGTCTCTTGTGAAAGTGCAAAGTCTCCAAGTATACTTGGAGTGTACAAGAAACAAAACAAAAACAAAAACAAAACAAAAATGATTTGTTGATGCCGGCAGTCAGAGGGGAATGGTTCAAGCTGATAGAAGGGCAACAGTAACTCAAATACCCACTTGCAAAAGAGGTACTTGGAATATGTGGTCAAACCTTGAAGCAAGTGGGCTACAGAAAGAAAAGACTACACTGGGTTCTGCTCCTGTCAGCTACACTGAGGATACAGTTCACATTGGCTCACCAAAATTAGACAAGAGAAGAAAAGTTTGCTAGCCTTAATGAATCTCAATTTCCACTGCAACATTCAGATGAGGTCAGAATTTGGCGTAAACAACTTGAAAACATGGATCAATTCGGCTTTTTATAAGCAGTTTTGGGGTTATCCAAAACGTTCTCAACCATAAGTACTCCGAAACCTCATACTTAAGAACATTTTGAAATTTGCAACCATATTCAATGATTATAACCTTTATTTGGTACAAAAGAAGTATCCAGGAAAGGCTACATCCTTGATGAGAAACGATGGCCAGAGGACCTCCAATTTGTCAAAAAAAAAATGCATAAGAACATTATTTAAATGTTTTAAAACAATGCACACCTAAGAAAAAGGTTTTGCATTTTTGTTCCTCTACAGTGCAAATGATCATTAATCATAAGGAATTTGAGTGCATAAAGGCCAAGGGTGCAAGCTGAAGCTGAACATTAGGATCTCCAATTTGTCACATCAAAAACCACCATTCAACAATGGCTGATATAACCACATGGGCAAGGGATTACTTTGGCCAACTTGGCAACTTTTGCCAGGCACTACAATTTACTACTTTATTTTACTGTGACGAAAGGAACCTTCATATGAACTATGTCCAGGAGCTGTGTTGATGGTATTGGCATGTGTCAGTGCCCTTTGAAATAGGACGTTAACATTTCTGTGATGGCAGCAATACAGAAAGTACATTGACTTCTTAAAGCAACAAATGCTGCCTTCAATACATCATTTTTCCAGGGACACCCATGCATTTGTGAACAAGCCAATGCAAAACTTCATGCTGGTTTTGTTATAAAGGCATAGCTGTGGAAGAAGAGGGTACAGGTACTGGACTGTCCCTAATAGAGAACGTGTGGAGAATTTTGAAATGAAAAAATGTGATGACAAAAATGCTGTACTGTTGCCTGTAATGCAGGATGTTTAATAACCAATGAAATTAAGTTGACCAAGCAAAACATGAAATATGAAAGATACATAATGCACAAACACAATATTATGGCCACGTGCCTGTTTATACACTCATTATACAGTTCATCAGTTCCACTTATCATATAGTTTCCACTCTATAGTCCTATAATTACAGAGTGTAGTCTGTAGTCCAACCACCAGTGTCCTGTAGGAAGCAACTTGTAAGTACTGATAAAGAATTAGAGGATGACTAACCCAAACCGGGCCCACATGAGCTACTGTCTCTGACTTTACATCTACAAGGTGGAGTAATAGGATAGATGTGTCTAATAGAGTGGGCAGTGAGTGTACTCGAAAACTCCAGCAGCACTGTTGTGTCTGATCCACTCATACCAGAACATCACACACTAACACATCACCACATAGGTATTACTGCAGTGCTGAGAATGATCCAACACTCAAATAGTGCCTGATCTGTCAGTGATCAGATGTCCTGACCATTAAGGAACAGGTCAAAAAGGGACTAACAAATTATGTAGAAAAACAGATGGACTGCAGTCTGTAATTGTAGAAATAGTGTGTTTGAGCAAAGTTGCATAGATGCATAGTTAGACAACTTTCTGCTTGACATAAATGAGAAACGGAACAAGAACTCTAAAGATATTCACAAGTTGTTATAGTGGCTCTTAATCAGGCCAGAGAAAGATTTCCTGACAAACCTGATTTTCCTATTTCACAAGTGGCACATTGAACAGATCTATATTATGCTTTCTAATATAGTTTACAATTCTAGTAGAACATCTGTGTTTGCATATAATCCATTATTTAGTTTAATAAATTAAATGCTACGGAATTGCCAGATGAAGATGTGTGAGTTTAGAGAACCTGTATAAAAAGCATGAAGCTTGTGATAAAGTCATAGTCAACTATGATATTACTACTAAACAACCAGTCAACTAAAAACAATCACTTCTGTTTATTGTAGCGTAGCAAAATGATATAATACGGAGTGCAAAAGGCTGAAAGTGCACTCTTATCATCTTTTTTTTGCGTATGAATTTATGTGGCCTTTGTTTAAAGCTGACCAAAGAGGAACAGGAAATCAGAGAATCAGTGCCTTTTTCTTAGAAGAAGCGGGAATGCTTGAGTAATGTTTCTTGCACTTGGTGAATGTAGAGTCACAGTTGTAGCCATATTCACAGCAGTGCTTTCCATCTTTGCAGCACTGACCCTATAAAAAGAAATGCAGTACAATTAAAGAAACTCAGTCAGTGCAAAAACAGAATAAAGACTAATTGTAGTAATACAAATGCGTTATTGGTTTACCAGAGTATATGGACAGCATGCCCACTGGCCAGTTAGCGTCTTGCAGCAGGTGTTTTCAGCTGGGCAATAAAACCGGCCACTACAACGTATAACACCAGCCTCCCTGTTGAGGTCAAAAGCCTGTTTCAGCAGCACCTCTGGGGTGGACTGATCATGGTCACTCACACAGGACTTAAGCATCTCATCACAGTGGAAACCACTAGGACAGCAACCTGTCCAACTCATGCAGCACTGGTCCTGCAGAGATCAAGTGATATATGTATAAATGAAATAACGATCTGGAATAGGAAATATTTTTGATAAGATGGCCATAATGAAAACTCTTTCTGATGCCAAGTTTGCATATAATACAGTCACTTACATACTATTTAGTAGAAATCATAGAAATCACCATAATGAATAATTCATATTAATCTTAATCTGAAAGATTATATTCAGTAATGTGTGCAAGTTTGTGTTTATTTGCTTTATTTTTAAATAAGTATGACCTAAAACAGTAAATACGTGAATAATTCAAATTAAGAAAAATAAAAATAAATTAAAATAAGTCCTGTAATAAATAAAAGGAATACAATATATGAAAGAGACAAAATATTATAGTGATAGTAATAATATGATCATTTATTTATTTATTTATTTATTGTATTTAAAACTATGTGAAACTCTTTGATGAGCAGTAATTTGCATGGTGAAAGGTGTCAGGTGATTTTACTCAGGCTGCATACTGGCTCTCTGGGTAGCACTATCGCCTCAAAGCTATTGCCTCAAAGGTCCTGGGTGCTATGCCACTTGGAGCAGTCTGGGTCCTTTCTTTGTGTAGTCTTCATGTCTTCCCTGTGTATGCATGGGTTTTCTCAGGGTGCTACAATTTCCTCCTAAAAACATGCGTTAAGTTTCTAAAGTGACCTGAGTGTATGTATGAGTGTGTGTGCCATACAAGGGATTGGCGCCCTGCCATGTTCCTGCCTTGCACCCTGTGCTGACAGCTAGACATTGGCTCTCTCACAACCCTTTTCAGAATTAAGCGATTAAGAAGGAATGACTGTTTTTAATCAATAGGATAACAACCAGGTGTGAGTGGGCACCCTGTGGTACACCCTTTGATCTTCACAACAAATATTTGTGCAACAAATCATAGCTCGAACAAAGGAGATTTCTCAGAACCTCAGAAATAGTGCTATTGATGCTCACCAGACTGGAAATGTTTACAAAACCATCCATACAGACTTTAGACTACACCAATCCACAGTCAGACAAACTGTGTACAAATGGAGGAATTTCAAGAAGAATTGGTTTGATGTTCCGAAACACTTAAGTGTGACAAACATGCAAAAAAACAGGAAATGAGGAAGGGGCAAACACTTTTT
>JAVSBV010156550.1:0-14869 GCA_033117975.1 Parotocinclus spilosoma
AAAGACCTGTAGGTGGCAGTAGAGGGCTGGGGAGAAACTCGGGAGTTTTCGGGTAGTGATGCCAGAGACAAAGAGTTGTTCTGTATGAATACTGTGGCTCTGTGGAAGTTGTTATTGGTTCACTAAAAGTAAGTCTAAACTCGCGGTCAGCTCTTTCTTTGGTAACCACGAATATGACATATTTCTTATTCGCTCTCACGTTCTTTGGTCTGATTAAGCATAATTTTGGTCCAAATAAGTGAATAACATTACAGGTATATAATAGGATTTGTTTCGGTACTTTAGGATTTGGTCCCAATAAGCAACTGGTCCCATTAATCGGTGGTCCAATTAACCGGATTCTACTGTATTTATAACAAGATATCTATCTATCTGAATAAAACAACTAGTTTTAAAGAAGGTGCAGCTGCACTAATGATTTCACACATTTCAACAATGTTCATATGGAACAAATAATCTTGTACTTGTTATACTTTAAATTGAAAACGGTCTATAATACTAATGTCAGTTAAGTGTATTTAATTATGTCAAATAAGTAAAGTAACACATAAATGTAACTAAAAGAAATGTAGTATGATGGCATTAATTTTGCATAAATTGTGCTATAACAAACTTGAGTGCATTTGTACCTGCACTAATGACTGACACACTTGAGTGTTAAACTTGACTATTTTGTGCTTGGTTTACTTTGATCATAAAAATATATGAAATTATAACTTGATTTGGGCTGGGTATACTTAAAAATGTCATAACATGGAACTATTTTAAGTATACTTAATTTCACCTTAAATATACAACACATATATATGTTTCATTGATTGTAAACAGTATGAACATGAGATATGTATCCATCCATATAAGCATCCATTGCTGGATTTCAGGACCATAACACATTACAAAAACAGTTGGAGCAGGGCAATTTAGAGCTGGTAATGATTTTTTTTTCTTTAAAATGTGATTAGAATTATGACTTGATACCAAAGCATCCATAAGAGCTTTTGATGAGCAAATATGGCTAGAGGATCTCCAGTTTGTCATGTGTGAGAAAATTATTAATGTATTTAAAAACACTGCGCCTCAAAGAAACATTGGAAGGGATTTGCATATTCCTCCCTCTACAGTGCATAATATTATTAAGCACTCAAAGAATTGGAAGGAATTTGAAAGCCCATAATCTTCGATCCCTCAGATAGCACTGCATCAAGAATTGTCATTTAAAATTAGCTGATATAACCACATGGTGAACTTTTATCAAGTATTAGAATACGGTTACAATCCGCCTCATGATAACCATGTCAAAAAGCTGTGTCTACTTTTCTGGGTTTGAAAATGTGTAAAGGTATTGTGGTTCAGATGAATCAGAATGCCAGGACCTTTTAATGAATGCTGTGTGCGCCAAAAAAGGAAAGAAAGGAACCATCCAGACTGTTATCAGCAAAAAGTCCAAAAGGTATGTGGACTGTGTCAGTGCCTTTTGTCAAAGGCAATTTCTGGCAGCATTTATGCAGAATTGTGCATTAAGATCTCAGAGCAACACGATGTCATCTTCTCCAGGGATGTCCATGCATTTTTTCAACAAGACAATGCAAAACCACATGCCGCACATTACAAAGGCATGGCTGCGGAAGAAGAGGGTATGGGTATATGGAAGTATTTTACAGAGAAAATTTATTGAAATAAAATTACAGGGTTGATTTAAAAATTAGAATTTAAGCTTACTGAATTCCGATGTTTTACATTTTTATGTATGCATGTATTTATGTTAATCCAGTTGCCATTATTTTAGCGTTTTTATTTTATTTTAGAATTTCAAGAATTTACACATTTCAGCTTTACAAAATCCAACTTTCAAAATTCAACCTGTGCAATTTTACTTATTAATATCTAACAACTACATTCAGGACCTAAAGGAAAATCAGTGGTGCACGAATGCCACAGATGCAAAGATTGCTTCAGCTTTTTCTGTTTTACCACTTTAATGAGCCTAACAAGGCTACTTCACTCCAACAGAAAATGAACCAAATGTTAGGTAGATGTCTGGGTTCACTCTTAATGTTTGCTATGTTTATAAAGGTAGTTAGTATTAAATATTCATTTGCAAGTTATTTATAGCTTTTTATAACACAAACACAAATCTCCATAGACCTGGTTCAAACTGGGTGGGGATATTTGGCTGACATCCTACAATAGAATCAAGTTCGAATTAATGATATATTTTGAGTTTTATTACACCTATAAGCACAGAAACTCAGATGTGTGTCTCATTTTTTGTTGTATCAAAGTAGCCTCGCTAAGATCATAAAGGTGGTCAAATTAAAATGTGGCAATCTTCGCATCTGTGCACCACTGATTTTGATAAGCACTGGAATAATGGCAACTGAATTATAAGTATGAAAATAAATACAATTAATCTAATTATTACACACATTTAAGACATGGTAATTCAGTAAGCTTTAATTCAAAATTTTCATTCAATCTTGTAATTTTATTTCAAAAACTTTTGTCAGTAAAGTACTTCCATACATTATCTCATTTTTTTGGAATGTGTTGCTGGCTTAAAATGCAAGAATGTATGTTAATTAGCAAATTAGTTGACCAGACAAAATATGAAATATCTCAGGTTCATACTGTTTGCAATCAAATGTGATATGTGAAATGCTTTGCTCTCATGGTTTGGAAACCTATATTTAAAGTACAGAAACTATCTGAATCAAATTGGTTAATGGTCTAGTAGGTTGACGGGAGAATCACAGCTTAACATGTCCCTGTCCACCAAATACTAACAGTAAATAACTGGTTTGATTTTAAATTATGAATTCTAACCTTTGCACAGTGAATTTCAGCTTCTTCTTTCTGGACAAGTATTTATCGTCCCAAAGTGCAATATTTTTTTTTTCAGTAGATGAACAAGTATTAGTAGCATTGCACATATGGTATTTTTTTACTATTGGTTTATTTTTTTTATTATTGGTTTTGGGGGTTTTATGATTATTGGAACCTTAAGTACTCGTCCAAATGTACCTCTGGGTAAATATAAAGAAATCTGAAATCTAACCTGAAATAGAAGATTTCAGTTAGTGGATTCACACATTTGGCCTTCATTGTATATGTAAATTATAATATGCGCACAACAGTTTTAAAAATATTTTTCTAATAAAGTGTATACTTTTTTTTTTTAAGTATTCAATGCTTTCGTAGTTCAGGATTTCAGCTGCAGTAAGACAGGCTAAATTTATGACATGGTTTATAAAGTTTTGTATACAAAGACAACCAATGATCCCTTAGAGATTTACCTGAATAAAAGCTGGAATGAACAAGTGGGAAGTTCTCCAGATGGGAAGAAAAAACAGACAGACGGTTTCATGAATTAATAATGACCACTGAAACTTCTAAGTTACACTGAGATAGAGAAAGGAGTAGAAGAAATCCAAAGCACACCTATGCCAGATTTAACCTGGCAAAAGAGCAGGACATTATGTATGAAGGTGAAGCAAATCTCTCAACAAAGTGAAAAACTTTTAACGCAATGTGAAAAGTGAAAATGGACAAGCTCAGCTAATTAGGACATAATTTCCCTGTGGTCAAAAAAATACCAGTTCAGACCTAATTGCTTGAAACTGTTGTGTCTGATTAAATATGCAAGAGCTCATTGCAAATGTCTCCTCAGTAGCTCAGCTGTTTTTAATAGCTTCATGGTGTAGCCTAATTCCTGACATTTTCAAGTGTGCCATTTATATATATTTTGCGGTATTCAAAAGAATAGCAAAGCAGTAAAACCACTGCATTGGCATTGAGATGACAGAATGACTGCTGTTAAAGTAATTTAACAGGTTTTACTCATTTACAACCACTCTCAACTTTATACTATCCTGAACAAGCACTAATGTTTATCTAGGGAGCACAGCTAAGTTCATGTTGCCTGCTACAAGACTGTGGCTTCTCCCATTGTTAACTACCTGCAATTTACAGTCCAGCCACCTGAGCAAATCTAAATCTACCATAGATTCTCCTAATTATGTATCTATTCATCTATGAGAAGCATCACATGACAGCTAGAGGCAATCAACTTCCAAAAAAAGACAACTTGATGGTCGCAAAGGGCAAAGGGGTTGTTTCAAGCAATTGAGACTGGGTCAAAGTGAACTGAAACCAGGGATGTAGACACCTTCGTAGAGCTCATGAAAAATGCAAAAGTATTTTTTGGATCTTGATACTGCTGCAGTTGGACTACTACAAGGACACTGCCGAAAAACAAGTCCCTCTTAGATTCTTAATAAAAACTCCTTTAAAACCTTTTAAACCCTTTAACATATTCTCATTCTGACTATAAGTCTCAGAAACTGTAATCCAATATTTTATGTGTAATACAGGCCTCTATGGATAGTCTATTTATCTTACAGTGGCTACAATATTATACTCATAGTCTGGTTGTAGAAAAAGCTAGGGGTGACTGGATCTAATTGAGTTTGTATTATCAGTCAAAATCCAGAGAAATCTAGGAAGTCAGAGGCATGTGCCATTCTGACAGGTCAAGGAAGATTTATAAGTTGTAGAAGCCAGAACTATAGAACAGCATAACAGATTTAGTGCAAAACATGTTAATGAAAATAAATTGTATTGTAAATATTGGAAACAATTCAATAGAACTCCAGGGTAATGCCATGCTATGTCACATATACTGTATATACCACTATTAAATAAGACAAAAAAAGAAAAAGAAAAAATTTATAAAATGACAATATGACCTGATGTGATAGCCTTACTGATTATGCCAACAAACATATGTTGGTTATGCTAGCAAACATCTAGTTCTACACTAAAAGAAGTAGACATTTCTTTACCACAAATAATCTTCCAATATTTATTTATTTTTATTTTTTTTACACACATCACCTGTGGTATACCAAAAACAATTACAGGGGTGACTCATTATTTTTACTACATTAAAGAATCAGGCAGTTAGCATCCAGCTATGCACTCTGGCATGCATACGCATACATTGTTCAATACAGGTTGTCCTCAATTTACGATCAAGATGACAAGAGGGAAAATACTTAATGGCTTAGAAAAATGTTTCATTGCTCGAGCACAGATCACAGAAGCTTCACACTCTCTTGTGGCTATGTGACAGTATTTAAATAAAATTGTATTACAATAAGTAGGAATAATAGTACTTTAAGGAAACATCTGCATTTAGAAATCTATCAGGAAAAAATTAGTAAATAGTATTGGAGTGCCCATTCAAGACATACTGGCACCTGCCCCATATAACATGAATTTATCTCCTTACTTTTGTGACAAAGCCCCTATCCATAGGGCACAAGGGTTTACTGAATGTTTTGACCAAATGGCATTGCCATCTTTTCAATACAGAGTTATAGGCCCTTTGTCCAGGCCCATTTGAGGTTCACCAGTGACCATCTGGATGATACAGAGGATGCATGGGAGAAGGCTATGTGGTCAGATAAGACCAAAATAGAACTTTTTGGTATGAACTCCACTCCCCGTGTTTGGAGGAAGAGGAATGAGAACACCATCCCAACCTTGAAGCATGAGGTGGAAACATCATATGGTGTATGTACTGTTCTGCAAAGGGGACAGGACGACTGCACCATATTGAAGGAAGAATGGATGGGATCATCCACCCATCCAATTTTTTTTTTTTATCATACACTGTTATTTTTTGTGGATTTTTTTAAAATATATTTAGTTTTTTACAGTATACATGAGATAAAAATTACAAAGCTCTCCATTCTTTGTAGGTGGGAAAACTTTCAAAATCCACACTTGGTTCTTGCTTCCTGAACACAAGCTCCATTTGTGTATGTAATTATTTTGCTTATTATTAAACCACCACACCCTGTGCAGTTTTATAACATCAAACCTTGCTATCCAAATGTAAATGTTTGTTTTGTAAAATATTTAAACTGTGAAGTTTTGTGTTTAAATGCAAGGGTCATATGAAATGCTTTAGATGTTTTGCTTATAATTACGAATAATTTTGTCATGAAGTCGAAGATGAATTATGTTTATAAACTGAGTAATATAAATGTAAAGCAATCTTTGGAGGTGTGCCATGCATAAACAGAGGCAACTTTGCCATTTTCTGATTGTAACATTAAGCTGTCTATTCCTTCCAAAGGAATTCTTCCATAAGAAGTCTTCATTGCTATGATACCACCTCATGGGGCTATTATAAATATTCAATCCACTGCTTCAGCCTGAAATGCTATAAATATTAATGGACAAAGATTGACATTGCAATTCCCTTAACCCACCTGCAAATATTCTGAAAGCTATTACTCCACACCTTTGTCGAGATCCTTGACGTAAAATAATGTATATCAGAGATTCCTGGTGCCCCTGCCCTCTATATATTCTTGCTGTCCCTGCTTTAAGATCTCTGATACAATTAATCAGCTAATTAAACAGGACTTCTAATACATTACTGGTAAAGGATGCTTCAGGAGTAGGGTTCAAAAATAGTTATTTACACAGGATGATAATGTATCTAAAGAGTTTTAAAAACAAAAAATAATAATATAAATGTATTCATGCATTGCCTAATCTGCTATACAAAGGCAGTTATAAAATGGTAGGTTTAATGACAGGCACTAAATTGCATGCTTACCTCATGGTCATGAAGAATCATTCACTTTATTATATTTCTAGTAAATGCAGAAATACTGCTATCCACAATGCTGCTCTGTAGTCATTGTTTGCTATGCATTTTGGGATTTGGCAGTTCAATAACTAATATAGGAACAGGGAACCTTGTCCAGACTGAAAGGCAGAAGGTTTTTTATTTCACTCAAGTAGAGGTTATACCTGATAAAACTCATGGGCATTTTTGAAGACCGTTTCAATTTGATTTAATTTAAATGGGACAGTTAACGAATTGCCACAATCCTGCTTAATTCTAGCTTTTAGAAAAATCTGTATTTTGACTAAACAATGAGTCTGTTAAAGATTTGTGATAACTGAAAAGTAATAATTGCTGAGAAACCAAACTCCAAACCAAATAACATTCTGTCAGTGAGGGCTTGTTTTCAGAACTATTGAAACAATTAAAAGGGGGAGACGAGACCTTTGGTATTGTTTACCACTACTTTTTGTTCATAGTTTATTAGTGGAAGGAGTTTAACACTTGCCTACATTTGTTTTGTGGGAGTGTGACAAGACAGGCATGTAAAAGGAATGCTCCCTCTGTACTAGTGCAAGAACCTTGGGTCTTGTTCAAATGTAGCAAAGCCCGAGATTAAAATCAGTACATCAGCTTTAGCACTCTTGCTTTCAACATTTGCATTCTGGGGTAGTACATAAAATTAATTTGTGGGCTAGTTAGTCAGTTAGACTGAGCAGTCTCCAAATCGAAAAAGGCTGCAGGTACCAGTAAATAACAAAGCTAGAGGGAAATTCTGAAAGTAGTAAAACGTCTATGAAAAAAGTCAAGCTTATTTGGTTTAAATTTTCAGAAGGATGTCCAGTGGGCAGCTCCCACTAAATACACTAAAAGATGTAAGCACCTTTCATCTGATGAAGACAACAGTGCAGACCTAGGTGCCACTGAAGGAGTTATATCAGACCTAGCAACATGCGGAACTCCCCCATGAGGAGCAAAAATCTGTAGCAGTGGATAGAGACACCTATACTGAACCGCAACCTTCATACAAATATACAGTGGGTACGGAAAGTATTTAGACCCCTTTAAAGCAATTTGCTAAAATCAAACAAGTTCATCTTATTTCTCATTAATGTACACTCAGCATCCCATCTTGACAGAAAAAACAAACATGTAGATTTCTTTTTAAATAAATTTATTAAAAAAGGAAAAACTAAAATTTTAAATTAAAAGTATTCAGACCCTCTGCTGTGACACACATAATTAAATCACAAGCTGTCTATTTCTTCTTATCCTTCTTGAAATAGTTTTACTCCTTTATTGGAGTCCAACTGTGTTTAATTAAACTGATTGGACTTGATTAGGAAAGACACACACCTGTCTATATAAAACCTCACAGCTCACAGTGCATGTAAATGCAAATGAGAATCATGAGGTTGAAGGAACTGCCCAAGGAGCTCAGAGACAGAATTGTGGTAAGGCACAGATCTGGCCAAAGTTACAAAAACGTTCTGCAGCACTCAAGGTTCCTAAGAGCACATTGGCCTCCATAATCCTTGAATGGAAGAAGTTTGGGTCGACCAGAACTCTTATTTATACCTGGCCATCCAACCAAACTGAGCAATCGTGGGAGAAGAGCCTTGGTGAGAAAAATAAAGAAGAACCCAAAGTTCACTGTGGTTGAGCTCCAGAGATGCAGTAGGGAGAGGGAAAAAGTTACACAAAGTCAACTATCACTGCAGTCCTCCATCAGTCAGAGCTTTATGGCAGAGTGGCCTGACGGAAGCCTCTCCTCAGTGCAAGACATTTGAAAGCCTGCAGAGAGTTTGCAAAAAAACACATAAACTCCCAAACTATGAGAAATAAGATTCTCTGGTCTGATGAGACGAAGATTGAACTTTTTGGTGTTAATTCTAATCAATATGTGTGGAGAAAAGTGGCTTCAGAACAACTCTGTGACCATTCCTGACTGGCCCAACCAGAGCCCTGACCTAAACCCAACTGAGCATCTCTGAAGAGACCTAAAAATGGCTGTCTACCAATGTTCACTATGACCATGTTACCAATACTTACGACAATGTTATATTTCAGTTTTTCTTTTTTTTAAAATAAATTCGCAAATAATTCTACATGTCTGTTTTTTCTGTCAAGGTGGGATGCTGAGTGTACATTAATGAGACATAAAATCTACTTTTTTGATTTGAGCAAATAGCTGCAATGTAACAAAGAGTGATACATTTAAAGGGGTCTGAATACTTTCCATACCCACTGTACGTAACTTAAAATTTCATCCACTGCTAGTGACCAGGAACCCGAGGGGCCAGAAATTTGCTTTGTTTAAAGAGCAGGAGGAAGGAAGTGCAGAGCAGAAGATTTGATGAGATCCAAATGGAGTTTTGAACACTATCAAATTCACTACTTTTACAGTAGAGCAGCAGCAAAACAACAAAAAAACATATGTGAATCTTGAATGACTTATTTGCAGTTATATAATAATTTAAATTAAATGCTGTCTATTCTTGCAGAATAGCTGGAAATTTAGCGGTAATCAGGATTCTGAACGTCTCTGACCACCTCCATGCCTAAAACAAGGTCAGCACAGCTTCCCTTTCAACAGAATTGCTCCTACAGAATAAAGCAAAGATGGCAGTTTTCCAACAGGAACCTCCACAGACAAAATCCCCAATGCATCCCCAGACTGTTAAACAAGCATCTTATTGTATGCTGGAGGTTAGCCACTGTTCTCGTTCATGGGTCTAAGAAGAATCTCAGAGCTGCAGCATGCCCAAACAACATGTGATCTCCACTGAAATTTCCAGCATGATATCAGTGTGAATCAAGACACAAAGGCCTCTATTGTATGGTGTGTATTAGCATGATGCATTATCTCCCAAAAAGATACCAGCATCCAGAGACCAAAATGACCCATCTCTGCTGCTCATATGGGTCTTGAAGAACAGGAGTGTTCAAGAATCCATAAATTACAAAGTCACTTTAATGATGGTTGATAAATCTGTGATTAAACTGTAAATTTATATGACCAACACACCACCAGACTCTGAAATGTAACTTCCCTAAACAAAAAAAATGAAAGGGGTTCAAAAATACTGGCTTAAGCAAGTCTCATCCATTGTCGGTGACCAGGAACCTAGGGGCCAGAGACTTGCTTATTTAAAGAGCAGGAGGAAGGAAATGGCGAGCAGAGGATTTGATGAGATCCAAATGGAGGCAGGAAGTACACTCATGTCTGGGAGTCATCTTACTGTCAGTTAAAACTATGGAAATAACATGTTCTGTATTACATACTTCCAACAAACAATTCAAACCACAAAGCTAAAAACAAAGGTAAACTCTGAAATCTTGGGAAGTAATCGAAAATGTGTAAACAACATAAGCTGCTTACTTTATATAAATGCAGTAGATGATTATAAATTTCATGACACATGCTCCCGCTCAGGAAAAAACACTGGCGATTACACCACTTCCTGTTCAGAGTTAAGAAATACAGCACTTCCTGGCATTTTGAGGGCTCACACACAACTGTTTGAGTGAGTCTATGATTAGCCTAAAATAGCCTAGACCGTGACTGCAAAGAGAAGTTTTCCCTCAAAATGGAGTAATGTACTGCTCCACAGCATATATTTCGGTTACTCCTATATGCAATGCTGTACAAAAGTTTTAGACGCCTTTAATTTTATATGACATTTGTGTTAGGTGTTAAGTTTTAGCTTTCTGAAATTGAGCAAAATAACAAAATTGTAACTTTTACTAAATAATTTGCAGACAGGTACTTTCTTATTTAAACAGTCATTCATTAATTAACAGTAATTCATTAGTTAACTCATGCCCACTTAATCCAGTTCTGGGTCATGGGTGCTAGGGACCGGCTTGACAGGGGGGAGGCAGTAACCAATCTTGGACAGGGCACCACTCTGTCACAAGACACACACCCACAGACATTAGGACACGTTAGAGACACAAATTGACTAAAAGCATGTGTTTAGAACGTGAAAGGAATCTGAAGTACACAGAAAAAAACCACAACACCTAATGTGGACAAACTGATGTGTGCCTTGGTTGCACTCATTACGGCACCACCGCTCTATTAATCCTGTTTAACAGGTGTCTGCTTCTACACAATAACTCCTGACATTGGTGTTCCTCTTAATTTAAATTTGAAGTGATCATGTAAAATCATGGTTTGTGATGTAGCATCCACCTTTACAAAAAAACACCCTGTAACCCTGTAATATCACAGGAAGCAGGTGTTCTAGTGTTATAAGCTGACTGACATATTATGCAGGATACAGTAAACAGATTTTAATCTGCAAACTGGAGACATATTTGGCAATTAAGTGTAACTGCAGGTGCTTAAAAACTCATTTGGATAAAATACATATGCAAAATCCATGAAAAGACCAGTAAAATTAATGTGCTAGTTTACACTCGCAAGGCAAAGCACTAGTCACCTGTGACGGAAATGGAGCTAATAGCATGTAATACCTCTGGGTTTTAAACTGTTTTTTTCTGGTACACCTTCATGACTGCACTCTTTAGTACACCTGCAAATTCAACTACTTCCATCACAAAATGGCCTTACACTATGGCTTATTATTCGATCTTTTCCAAATCTCTGTCCAAGCTTCATAGTATAAAAGTATCACAGTAATTCCAGTATTCCCAGTATCCCAGATTCATATTAAAGAAAAAATAATATAATAAGCTATGTATATATGCTTTCCATTCAAACAATAGCTAATCTAGATATAACGAAGTGGTAGAAGTCAGCAGGTGGGTTGGGATGGGGAGGTTGAGAATAATGATACAATCTGTTATTATGATACCCTGTCAAAATAATTTTCATACATCATCCAGAGCTACTGTGTTGACAAATGCTATGAGCTACATTTGTAATAAATATTTCAGAAAGTAGAAAAAGCCCCAGTAATTCCTACCTAAATGAGTAATGAGTAACAATCATTGTGGTTTAAAGTGAGCAGACCATTACACCTGGCACCAAAGCAGAGCACCGAAATGCTTCAGACCTTGGGCATCACAAAGCTCCTTCAAATGCTGTGATTGCAACACATTAGACGCATGTTTGAACGCGTTCCTCTTTCAGCTGAAATATTGCTGAAATACTATTGTCCTATACTTAATGGACACTGTAGAACTGAAAAATTACATTATTCACAGCTCACAGTACACTGACACATCTGTTGTGTTGTTGATGCAGCGGGAGGCACAGTTAGTTGTAGAAGAGGATGGCACAATACATATTTTTTCATCAGAAGGGATCTCACAACTCCTGATACCTAAATCCTAACTCAATGATCCCAAAATCACATACATAAAGGCGAGAAAGGTTTATTATGTTACTCTGCCAAATCTGATCTTGTTGTATTTGCTGTCTCTGGGGC
Organism: Parotocinclus spilosoma; assembly: GCA_033117975.1. Lineage (NCBI taxonomy): Eukaryota > Metazoa > Chordata > Actinopteri > Siluriformes > Loricariidae > Parotocinclus > Parotocinclus spilosoma. The sequence goes on from JAVSBV010156550.1 coordinate 12,043, forward strand.
CAAGAGAGAAAATATTCCAAACTAATCACAAAGCAGGGATTTTACTGATCTGACTACATGGTGTATGGGAGCTTGTATTGCAAGAATAACTGTAGATTGTTTCAATAAGCCTGAAAAATATAAGGGTGCCTGAGACAGAGTAATTCACAATACTGAAGGTGTTATATTCACAACAGTTTGCTCGAGCATGCTCAGTGGAGAGCCATTGTTAGAGGGGACTCAACGGTGAAAATGAGAAAACTGCATGACAGAAAAACTACTTGTGAAATCATAGAAAATGAATTGGATTCACCTCATACAATTGTTAATCAATTGATGGATAAAGCATTAATTATGACAAATTTAGCTCCAGGAAACATGGGACAAAAATCGTATATTGCACACTTGGCACAAGTATACTGCTCACAAAAATGAGCAGATTCATTCAAAATGAAATTAGGATGACCATACAAAACATTACATATCCTGGTTTCATACTACATGTAATTAAATACAAATCAAACTAAATGTAAGATATATTGCTTTTTTACTTTCTCATTTGCATTTTCCATACTGTCCCTGTACTTTTTCCGATTTTTATTTGTATTAAGCTACAGTCTGGACCCTATATGATGATCTATCATGATTCGTGGCAGCTTGCTACGGTTCAATGAAATTTGACCTTGGCCCCAGAGGGTAAAGAAAGAAAATACACTGGCTCCTTTCATGACTCCTGTGTGAATGCATTGTGAAAGATAAAAGAACTCTGATTACACGAGGCCCACCTCCTCTTTTAACCAAGCTTTAACAGTTGACTGGGAGCACTGTGAGAGTTATGGTATCTGCATATTAACCTGGCATTTTCACCTGAGGTCTGAAGTCACACAAACCATGAAGAGGCACACAATCACTGCTTCAAATGCGGGTGGTTCAAAGGAAGCCCTGTACACAAAGATAGATTCTGACTGAAAAAAGCTTGTGGTATTGATATAATCTCCATGGTTTTTTAACCTGCAAGGGCTACATCTGATAGATGCCTTTGCATTATTTACAATAAGAGGAGACATACCGCTATACACTTCAACAGACACCTAAATGAGCTGAAGCAATTTCAATGCCATGCACTATGTACCACAAACAGTGGACAAAAAGGTGCTTTAACTATATATTAATGGGGCAATTACCCTGGGGAAGCGACCAACCATAACAAACTGCACTTGTTTCATAACCTATTTTTTAGTTAACTACAGCACAGAAAATGACTTGTGTTTTATGGTTTAAGAGTTCAGTTGGTAGGCATTGAGGCTGTAGTTGACCTATTTAGACAGTAACCAATAACCTTGTGCTATCTGCCAATCAGACAACTGTTTATAAATAGACTACATCTCTACAAATTACTATAACTCTCTACAAATACTAAATTCTGTTACGAGCAGTGGTGGTGTTTTTAGGGTCAATGATGTGACGCTCAAATTTTCTGTCCAACTGCATTTTTTTATCAGTTAAAAAAGGTTGATGAATAAATGAATAAAAAGATGCCATAGATATGTAGTACCTCTCCCACATATGTACTCACTTTAACTTTTTAAAAAATCATTAGTTTAATAAAACATTTTGGCTATTTAAAGTGTCAAAATATTATGCGGTGCGACCGTCCGGCCATGACTGCTGTTTTGAAAACTTTTTAAACATTACTCTAAATCTACTTATTTTTATTTTCTGGCCTATTTGGCATGATTTCCAAAGTGTTTTGTAGTCCTGTACAAAATTGCAAAGCATTTGTAATTTTATTTCCCTTGTACTATACAAGCAAACTTTGTCCGATGATCTCCATTTTATGAAATATCATGTGGTGCGACCATCAAGAAATGACCACTTTGGGACCTTTATGTTGAAACCAATTCAAAGACAAAAAGTTGCATCATATACCAGTTTGCACAGGACCCGTGGAAGCAGCAAGCAGGCTTGTATCTCTCTCTAAAATTTGGAAAAAATAACCTTTTTAACAGCTGGTATGTAGTTGCCACATTTGGATATCATGTGGTATGACCTTAAAAAAAGTCATATTAAGTTATTTCTACAAATATATATTTTAATTACACATTTCATAGTGACCTTTTGTGGGTAGCTTGCTTATTTTGTTTAGGTGGCCAATTCTGTGCCTGTAAATTTTGACTGAACTTGAAAATATGTGGTGCAACCAAATGTCATACGGTGCGACCATTGCAGAGTGTTTTCCATGATAGATATATGTCCTAGCCTGGCAGTTTTGGGGCTTTTAGTTGATTATTTATATACATAAAGTACATTTTTTTTTTTTTTGGAAAATATTTTAATGAAATTTGAGTCCTTTTTTCTGATATTTTTGAAACGACAATTTATGTTTAATCTCTGTACAATATCATAATAAAAATGCAAAACAATTATTTAGCACGTCATTTCACTTTTATGTATTTATTTATAACTCTTAATCTATTTTACCAAATGCCACTGTCAAGCAAAGTGAAAACCGCTCGCCATAGGCACCGTATTAATTCTGATCCTGCAGCAAGAGTGGAGTACCTTGCTAGGAGAAGAGAGGGGTATGTTTAAAATGTTGAAAATGAAAACTATTAAAAAAATTAAATTATGTAGGCCAGGTCCTTGAGGTTGTGGGAGAGGAGGTCCAGGTTAGTTCCATGCGGCAGTTGGGCGTAAAGAACTTGTTTGTGTGGCCACAAACTTCAGATGTCATTTTTTACTATAAGAAAGATGTTCATGCTGTCATTTCAGAACCTGAACCAGCAACCTCACGCTACTCGAAGTTGAGCAGCCAAGACTGGGCAAAGTTTAGACATGCCTGGGGTTA
>JAVSBV010156561.1:0-14867 GCA_033117975.1 Parotocinclus spilosoma
CAGAGAATCCCCAAATCAAGGTGTGAAAAACTTGTTGCATCATTCCCAAGAAGACTTATGGCTGTACTAGCTCAAAAAAGTGCTTCTGCTAAATACTGAGCAAAGGGTCTGAATACTTATGACCATGTGATATTTCAGTTTTTATGTTTTAATAAATTTGCAAAAAATTCTACATGTCAAGATGGGATGCTAAGTAAGACAAAGAGTGATCAATTTAAAGGGTCTGAGTACTTTCTGTACCCACTGTATATCAACAACACCCAAAAACGCTGTCAGCTTTTCTGAGCCCGAAGCTGAGGCTTAAAAGCTGAGATGGAATGATGCAAAGTGGAAAAGTGTCCTGTGGTTTGGCAAGTCAAATTTCAAATTGTATTTGAAAATCATGGATGTCGTGTCCCCTGGGCCAAAGAGGAAAATTGATGTCTGGACTGCCAGCATCTCTGATTGTATGGGGGTGTGTTAGTGCCTATGGCATAGAAAATGTGCACATCTGTGAAGGCACCATTAATGCTGAACGGTAAATACAGGTTTTCCAAGGCATCAAATTCTAAATGAGTGAATATTTTAAAAAAACAATATTGTTTGAACTGATTGAATATTACATATCTTGTCTTTGTAGTGTATTCAGTTGAATATAGGTTGAAAAGGATTTGTAAAGCACTGTATTATGTTTTTATTTATTTTTTACACAATGTTGGAAACGTGAAATATGCAAAACCAGCAACTTTCCCACTTATATATATATGTAGGGTTGAGCTACTGGAGAGTATTTTGGTAATGTTTTGATTCCGTACTCACTGAAGTTGTGTGCAATCTTCGAGTTCAGCATGATTTCCACGTGATTGCTTGACTCTGTGCTGCCAAAGTGCCCAGAGCCTTGAACTGAAAATTGCTCATACAGACGTGAGGTGTTGATTTCAATTTCTTGAGAACTTCTCTGCCCCCACACTGATTTTCCAATCTGTAAAAGCAGCACCAGTCAGTATCCTTATTTTATTCACATGAACTTGTACTAAACAAAACATGGGCATTAGTGATAAAATCCCAGTTTTTAACTTAACACTGTTAAGGCTTGTAACATAAGTGTCCCTATATAAATGAAAAAGTGTGTTTTTTTTATAAGGATAATATAAATACATTATATCACATAATTAAAAAAAGTGCTCTTTACAGACAAATGCAATATCTACTTTAAAAAAAAAAAAGCATAGTACCTTGTCCAGACTAATGACATCCCAGTGAAAGGCCTTGGTTCTTTCCATCTGCGTATTTGATTTGTTGATCTTGGCCAATTGAGGTGGCAGGGGAGGAGGAGGAATCAGTGGTGGGGTAGGCACTGATGGTGTCATGTGTGTGAGCTGTTGCCCCAGTTCTGGCATAGGTGTTTTCTGTGTAAGAGATGTTGTGGGCCTTAATTCTGCCTCCATTGAAGCCACTGTCTCCAACATTGGAATAGACATATAAACAGATTTTATGGTCTCGGGTAAACATCTGGGTTTTGGCAATGGTGGCAATAAGACAGGTGAAGTATTCTGAATTTCATCTGTCTCAGGTCCTCTGTTGCTTTCAGAGCCATCGTCTATAAAGTATTCTGTACTTTCGTCAAGTTCTAGGTCCAGTTTGAGAACGTCATACACATGCTCTGAATGGGATTTGCGTTTCCAGTCCACACACAGCTTGTTAATAGCTTGAACCCAGGCATCACGTTCCCTCATGATGACCTCTGTGCTCGTCTGACTGTTTGAAGCAACTCGAAAACTAGTAATGATAACAGGAAATAGGTATTGCTATTTCAATTACATAAAAAGCTGTATTAATATTTAGTTCTTAAGATAATTACGCAGAGATCTCATAAAAACATGCAATCAAAATAATGTTCTCTAAACATGCAAATGCAAGGCTTAGAACTCACAGGAAATTGTTCTTGTTTGTCAGCAGTGTAAACATGTCACAGGTGCAATGGGACTCCACACTGGCATTGCCATCAGAGAAGTGAATGATAAGTGGCAAGCTGGAGGTGTTGGGTAATTCAGCCTCATCCATGCTTTGCCGACAACTTGCTGATATTAGAGTGAGGTATCCCATGTAGAGATGTCCTTCATATCTGGTCAACATAATGTTAACTTGTTAATGGATGTTAAACATCAAATAAAAGCACATGTATATATCACAATATTATGGCCATATATTCTTGTCATCTTAATGAAAGATTTGGTCCACTGGCTGATTTATAATGGGTAAAACTGGGTCAACCCTATTTTATCAGTGTATCATCAGTGTATAGCTCTAGCTATTACTGTGCCCTTCTGATAAAAGATTGTAAGTCCAAATTTTAACAATCGCACTGCCACGAATTAAGGTAAATATCCCTGTTCCTCTTCTTTTCTATCTTCTATCTTCTTTTCCTACATCAAATAATGTAAATGTTTTCACATAAGCAAAATAGGACATTTTCTGCTCTGTTACAGGCATGTATCAATCGCAGTTCATAGTTTAAGCCAATACTTCACCACTGCCTCCGACCACCAGTATATAGCGATATCATGCAAGATGACTTGTAATGTCAGAGGTCTCTACATTGCTTCTGACCTCTCTGGGGGTTAATCAGTCTCAGATTGTTTCCAACTGTCTGGTATGGCATTTAAAGTTGAACCAAACCATGATTTTAGGTCATGGCTTTAACTGTCACTTTTAGGGCCATAGATGGTAAATGGAAATGGCGTGTGCTTCTGTGTGGCTACAAAAATGTACAGCGGTGCTTAAAAGTCTGTGAGTTAGAATTTGTGCATAAATATGATCTTAAACATCATCAGATTTTCAAAAGATACGTTGTGAAACAAATAAAACTGAAGTTTAGGGAAGTAATACAATTCAGTTCAAAGCTGGAAACAGAAACCAAATTCTGAAATAATTCAATCTAAAAGTTCAACAGATAAGAAAAGATCTTATATGGTCTCATCCATAGGTTATTGGTTTACTGTATTTCCTCTAATTCATGGCATGGAATGGTGGTCGAATTGAAAAGAATCGAATTATTCTGCATACTTTTGCCATTTGAATGATGCCAGTCCTCCCCTCTGCAGCAGCAGCTGGCCCTCATGAAGCCTTGTTTTGGACACTGACTGATGGTTGAGCTCAGTATATATGTCTTCAGTATTGATGTTTCTGTAGATAATCTGATTTATCAGTTCCATAATCTGGGACAGAACACACTTGAATGTTAGTGGTAGATATGAACGCGTGTACACACTCGCTTGTTGTTTTTGAGTTATGATGGATAACAACAAAAAATATCATAATAAACAATATTTGAATCGGTATGGAAAAGAAATTTAAAAAATGCAGTGTTTCTTGCATTTACTCTTTAACTGAAGACCCCAAGAAATGTAATGTTTTCTTCTGGTTAACTTCTTTTCATTTATTAATAAACAATCATGCTTGCATTTCAAGCTGGCAACACATTCCAGTTCTTTGAGGAGCTATTGAAGTTTTGAAATGTTTAAAAGAATGTACCTCAAATAAAGATTGGAGGGGGGTTTATTATTTCTCCCTCTAAAGTACTTAATATCTTTAAACAATTCAAGGATTCAGATGGAATTGTAGAGGCTTAACATGAATGCCTGTAATCTTTGTTTCCTCAGGCAGCACGGCACCAAGAACCAAACAACCATCATTCATCAATAGCTGAAATAACCACATGTTTCTGTGGAAAAAAGAAGCCTTATGTTGACTGTGTCCAGAAGCGGCGTTGATTTCCCTGGGTTTAGAGACTAAAACTCTGTGTACTCTCTACCAAAGGTTAAAAGAACCATCCAAACTGTTATCAGCAATTACTACAAAAGCCAGAGTATGTCCTGGTATGGGACTGTTCCAATGCCCTTGGCAAAGGTAATAGGTAATTGACCCATCTGTATTTACTTCCTTGAATTTTTAACAAGACAATAACAAACAAGCCAAGTCAGAAAATTTTAGAATTAAACTATATAAATCCCTTTCAATATTTTTGAGAAATATTGGTTTTAAACAGTTCGATAAATTCCTAATGCATTTGTTGTTAAACTGGAAATCCTCTGCCCATCTTTGCACCTTAAAGATTCAGTCATTGGAGGATACTGCTTCAATCATGATCGCAGTCATTTGTAGACATCACGGGTTTCAAATCACGTAATTATTTATTTTCTATACTCATTGCTAGCCCTAAATGGATTCTTTGTTGCAGGCCTGAAATGCAAGAAAATAAATATTAACAAAAATAAATTAGGCTGACCAGACAAAACATGAAAAAAATTTGGATTCATACCATCAGGCAATTATTTATTTGCTTATTTATTTATTTGTTTGTTTGTTCTTTAATTATATATTGTGCCATTTTTATTTTGTCTTTGTAGATAATAGTGTACATGCGAAAAGTATGACAGATGGCAACCTGTTAATTACAAACTGCAATCTGTCCAACTGTGTTCATCTAAGTGGCCAGTATTTTTTTAGTTATACATTTTTGCACATATGCATACAAGGAGGTACAGTCATAAATACAGTCATACAGTGATTCTCATTCCTGAATATCCCATTTTATGTTTTCACTAATCTAACCTTATCAGCAAATTATGAACTCTATAATGAATTGGAACAGATGTGTAGAGCAGATGGGGTCTGGAACAGGGACAAACAACCACTGCTTTAGCATGAATTTGGTTTGTTTTAATATCTGAACTCACTTTTTGCTTGTCCTGGGGAGACATGGCCTCTAGTTCGTACTCATGGTGACCCCTGAATGACAATGTGAACCTGGTCCCTGAGGAATCATGGCAGTTTTTGACCTCTGCAAAGGGAATCTGCCTCTTCACAATGCCTTTCTCAATACTGCACAGCATCTTTGTGCTGAAATCAATCTGAAAAGATACACATTCCACTGATTGGCAATTTGCACTATATATCTCACTGATGTCACAATTAGTGACTAAATGACATGACTAGTGTAAAGTGGAATTATGTTGTCCAACCTGACCTGGATACTTACTGGCAGAGCATGACCATGCCATCCAAAGCCATCATAAAGTCAGTGTATGTGCTTTGGCAATCAGAATTCCAATAAAGTTGGGACTTTGTGTAAAACATAAATAAAAACAGAATATGATGATTTGCAAATCCTTTTCAACATATATTCAATTGAATACACTACAAAGACAAGATATTTAATGATTAAATTAATAGACTTTGTTTTTTGCAAATAGTTATTCATTTTGAATTTGATGCCTGCAGTACGTTACAAAAGAGTTGGGACAGGGGCATGTTTACCACTGTATTACATCACCTTTCCTTTTAACACTCAATAAGTATTTGGGAACTGAGGACACTAATTGTTCAAGCTTTGTAGGTGGAATTCTTTCCCATTCTTTCTTGATGCACAACTTCAGTTGCTCAACAGTCCGGGGTCTCCGGTGTTGTATTTTGCACATAATGCGTCACACATTTTTAATGGGAGACAGATCTGGACTGTGGAACGGAAAGTTTAGTATCCTCACTCTTATTCTACGAAGCCATGATGTTGTAACACATGCATAATGTGTCTTGGCAATGTCTTGCTGAAATAAGCAGGGACGTCCCTAAAACAGACATTGCTTGGATGGCTGCACTTGTTGCTCCAAAACCTGTATGTACCTTTTAGCATTAATGGTGCTTTCACAGATGTGCAAGTTACCCATGCCATGGACACTAACACACCCCCATACCATCAGAGATGCTGGTTTTTAAACTTTGCACTGATAACAATATAGACAGTCATTTTCCTCTTTGGCCCAGATACATCCACACCCATAATTTCCAAAAACAATTTAAAATATGGACTGGTCAGATCACAGGATGCTATTCCACTTTGCATCAGTCCATCTCAGATGAGATTGGGCTTAAAGAAGCCGGGAGCGGTTGTTGATATATTTACATTTATGCCAGAATTTTTTTTTATTGCTTGTTTTGCGGATCCGCCGACGATCATATTTGAAGAATACAAAAAACCCAGCATTTTTTTTCCCGATCCGCCGTAGCACCAATGGTTGAAATTCAAAAAAATATATATATTTTTGTAGCTTTTTCCAGACTCACTTTAATTTAATTGTAGGTTAAATAAGTTTTATTTTAAAAAATGTATTTTCATTTTTAAATAAAAATACATTTTTATTTCTTCCTCCTTCCTTGTATTGATTCCACATAGTCCTCGAGAAATAGAAAAGTACTGAAAAATAAAGATTTATTTTTATTGTTTTTTTCTCCCTTCTCAGTAGATTCTTAAGTAGGGGCATCCGAGGAACAAGCAATTAAAAAAGTCTGGCTTTATTTACATTTACATTTATGTCATTTAGCAGGTATATGGCAATATATGAAATATGGCTTTCCATTTGCATGGTAGAGTTATAACTTGATGGTTGATAGTTTCTGAGTCCATGTGGTAATATCCATATCCATCCAATATCCGTTACAGAATGATTTTGTGTGTCGCCTGAGGGATCGTAGGTCATGGACATTCCATGTTTGTTTTCAGCCTTACCACTTACTTGCAGTGATTTCTCCAGATTCCCTGAATCTTTTGATGATATTATGGACTGTAGATGATGAAATCCCTAAATTCCTTGCAATTGCATAATGAAAAACATTGTTCTTAAACTGCAGGACTATTTGCTTATGCAGTTGTTCACAAAGTGGTGAACTTCACCCCACCCATGCTTGTGAACAACTTATCCATTTGGGAATGCCCATTTTATACCCAATCATGACACTAACCTGTTTCTAATTAACCTGTTCAACTGTCAAATTCAAAATGAGTGAATATTTGCAAAATAAAAATATAGCTTATCTGTTTAAACATTAAATATATTGTCTCATTTTGTAGTGTATTCAACTGAATATGGATTGAAAAGGTGATTTGTAAATCATTGTAATTTGTTTTTATTTATGTTATGTACAACATCTCAACTTCATTGGAATTGGGTTTGTTTATACAGGTATACTTAAGCAAACAACTCTTCTATTATCCAATTTTTAAAATACACATTTCTCTGTTTTTATACCTGAAATACCCTTTTTTGCCATCTGTAGGTGTTGAATTTGTGCACGCTGAAGTTGTACTGTGATGCTTGTCTCTCCTGAAATAAAACGATAAATTATAGTCTAGCAATACTAACAATACTATACTTCCTCATATTTCAAAAGTGCTTGCATTCACAATGGGTTCCTATGTTTGGATTTAGAAGCGTCTGGGTAAATTCATTTAAAAAGAAGACTAGCTGGTTTTTTTACTTCCTTATAGTAACCATTCCAATGATATAATCAGCAACTCATTTTTTTATTCTGGCTGAGTTGTCTTCCCTGTGTACAAAAGTTGATGTAATTTTTGAAAACACTTAAATTAGATGTGCTACATCTGTTGTATCTGAGGAGCAGTAATAATCCCAAACAACTTGCACAAACTAAAGCATGAACCTAATACCTAGAGGACTTCCAGACAGATTTGTGCATAAGCCTTCAGGAACAATCTAAATAAAATGTTTGGTGAACCTGTAATGTCTTGTACTGACTCCATTGTTGTGGCTCTGAGTCTCATTGTCTATTGTCTTTCTACTTAATACAGTCACCGTACTACCTCTTACCACAAACAGTGAAAAAAGTTTGCTGTACATATTTTGTTGGAGATTATATTACTGCATGTTTGATTATTTGACTTGTTACATAAAGCAAAAAAGACAAAATGTCCAATGCTGTTTTCAAGAGTTATTTCTAAATCAGGTTCTTGCCACTGCACCTCCAAATCGAAATTCCTCTGAAGCATAAGAAGTTTGTCTCTTCTGGCCTGATCCAGTGCATCGTCGATACTCAGCTCTCCGCTTTTCACCTTGTGCATAATTTTCAACTGCATCTCATTAGTGAGCTATAAAACAGAAATAAACTGACTGAATAAGCTATTCAGATCCTCACATTAGCATTATTGAGTTCTGTTCAAATTATGGAAGATAAGGTTTTGAGTTTAAATAAATTAAAATAACTGATGTCTGTGCAGTATTTATTTACTGGACATGATAGTAATTTCAATAAGAAAAAGAACACTGGGAAATTTTGACAGTATGTATGTGATTACAATAAACAGGATTGCACTTAGTTAAAACTGTGAAGCTTACAACACTTTAAAGCTTTAAAGTAACACAACAATGCTGGTCCAAGTAGCACACCCAGCATTTAAAACCAAATATTAAATTGAAGTTTTCAGCAAATTACTTCTTGATGAGGCTTACTGACAGTTTCAAGAGCATATATTTAACTAAATAAATAAAGTATCTAAGATTCAAACATTCATCAAAGTAATGTTCTCTATATTTAGTTCATATTCTCAAGGGAAAGCTCAATAGTTTGACTAAACCTGTTTAAGCCTTTATAATGCAAATATGACTTACCTGAGGCACATCCAGCAACTTTGTGCTATCCATGATTGTACAAACAAGAGCACAAATAAAGTTTGTATCATTACACAGGCAATAAGCTGTGTAACCTGCTTTTGTAGCTTCCTCAAACGTAGAGGAAGCAAGGTGTGCATTCACTTACCACTGTCCTTCCCACGCTATCAGATTTGAGGCTGTGCGCAAAGGCGTGTATTAACACATGTTCACTGTATCCTGTGTACAGTCTCAGTTTACAGTGTAATGAGTGGCTTACAACTTTACGCATGATCACAACACTGATAATATTCTATAACATTATTCTACCTTTGTAATCTTTGTTGAATATACACTATATAGACAAAGGTTTGTGGACACACCTTCTAATAATTAAGCTCTGCTATTTCAGCAATACTCATCAATAACAAGTGTCAATAAACACGTTTATGCTAACTTTTAATAAAGCTAACCTTTAAACAAAGTCCATAGGTTTTCCAACTCTGATTTAGAACTTGGCTGGCCTGCAATGAACCTTTATCTCAACTCCATCTGACACCTTAAAATGCACTGGAATACCAAAATTGAGCCAGGGCTTATTGTCTAACATAAGAAGTCAACCTCATAGTCTAGTTTCAAAATCTAGTAGAAAGCCTTCTTAAAGGAACAAGGGCTGTTGCTTCAGCAAAGGTGGTGGCCAAACTTCCCCAGTTTTTTGGGTGTCCACAAACTTTTGTGTGTATGGCGTATATAGATGCCTGTGTTAGGGTTATCTCAATATTTCCAGGGATTTTATAGATAGCAATTGGACTATGTAATTGGTTGCAGCATTTGTTGCTTTGCTTGTGGTGGCACGCTTTTTTAAAGGATGATTCTGTATCTGATTTTTATCTAGTCTCTCTCGCTTGATCCTGTATCTCTGATTTATAAAGTAATAAAGTAAAAGCAATTAATTATGCATAAGAGGTTTGTAAAAAAGTTTCATTTATGCTGTAATCATTCTATTTTGTATTCTTTGTATATCCTTTTTATTTTGTCTATATTTTATTTATATGCCTGTTTATAAAATTATAATTTTTAATTATCAAAAAGTATTATTATTATTATTATTATTATTTTATTATTTTTATTATTATTATTATAGGAGAAAGAGAACACTTTATAATTATGACATCATGCCTGCTTTATAGCATCAAAATGGAACACGATACACTTATGGGTTTGTGAGAGAGCATGAGGGACAGACTTTTCTCCCACCAGTTGTGTAGAAGACTCCACCAAGGAACTGTGTGTGGTGGGAACATCCCTTGAAAAAATGAATTGAAGGTCAAAAAGTCACAAGTGAAGAAGCAGTCAGAGCATCTGTGATCAGCAGAGAAGCACCAAGCCTGGTTCAACCCTGGATGTGTCTTATCACTATAGATCCTGGAGGTGGTCGGTACATCGGCCTCTGTAACTCTGTGAGCCAGACCTCCATCTGAGCCTAAGCCAATCTGCTCCTAGAACTCTAGAAAAAATCTGCTCCTAGAAAAAAAAAGCAGGCTGAAGGTGAAGGTGTAAAAACTGACAGTCATTCAGCAATGGCTCGAGGAAGAACCAGCACATGAACAGTCAGTATGAGTACACAGATAAAGATAAAAAGCCATATCATGGAGAACTGTATAAGGCTCTAAGCATGCTCTTAAATTTCCGTCACCGTGTCCATGTCTCCAACTTTCTCTAGTTGCTAGGATGAGAACCTGAAAACAGCTACATCCTCCACAAAAACCCACCACACACAAAACAAATGACTAAACACACACACAACAACCACTAAACAATAACAAACAAGAAAAAACAAGAACAAACCACAGCAACAACAACTACTACCAACAACAAGAAACAACAAAAACACAAAAAGAATAGACAACTTCCACAATAAGCGACAGATGAGAGACAACAACCACCAGAAACAACAACCAACAATCCAACTATTAACACAATCACCACTAATTGATAACAAATGACAATATCAACCATCAACAACCAACAATGTCCTTGTTTCCACCACCACCAATGTCCTTGAGTTCATTTCTTCAGCTTTCTCTGAAATTCTGGAGGATGACGATTTCTGAAAGCAACAATAACTACCAACACCAACCAACAACAACCACCATACACAACAATAACAACAACTGATAACAAACAACAAAAACTAATGTCAACAACAGAAAGAACAACAACAGGAAGTAACAACAGTCATCACCAAAACAATCAACAACAGCCACTATCACAATGAAACTACAACAAACAGCAACAATGTCAACAACCACCAACAATAACAACTAATTACAACAACAAACAACCAGAAACAACAATCAACTCCAATAACAAGCCACAACAACCACCACCACCAACTGATAACAACAATAACCGACAACATCAGCAACAACAAGCAACATCCAACAACAACTTAATAATTTCTGCCATCTCTCCAGCTCTCTCTGAAGTGTTGAAGGGTGACTTCAGGGTGGTATTCCAGAAAGCAGGTTTAACAAACTCTAAACTTAACCCTGAACTCTGAGTTGACTTACCCCATTCTGACATACTCAGAGTTTTCGGTTCCACAAAAGCTAATTAGGGTTTAAATACTCAAGGTAAATCAACTCTGAGTAGGTTGACCCCGGCAGAAGCGCGTTCACGCGTAACTCTAAAAGGCATTCTTTATGGCACGCCGATCAATAAAATTTATCATGGTATCATCGGAGGCGCATCGTTTTTTACACCACTAGAGCTTGAAATATTAGTGACCACGATGCAGATTATGAAAATATATTTAGGCGCAAGTGTAATACTGCCAAGGCTGCTAAAGAAAAGCAGTCAGCATGGCAAAAAAAATGCAGAGTTAATGCGTGAATGAAAATTATTATATTAATTATATTTATTAATTATATTAATGTTTTTGTATAATTTTTTTATTGAACTTCTACTAATGCCAGGTCTAATCCAAGTGGCCTGAAATACACATGGCATCAGATCAAAATGAAGTTTAAGAATATAGTCCAAAGTAGTATGACTGTACATAACTATATCTTCTTCTTAATATTTTTTTTCTCTTCATCACTGGTCGCCACAGCGATTTTTTCTCCCACCTCACCCTGTCCACTGCATCCTCTTGTATGTCTTTAATCCTGTATATATAGTGATCTTAAGTGTAGCCTAGTTTTGCATTATATATGTAGAGTTGATTGTGGCTCTGTAGCTAATAGGAAGAAGGCTGAGGCACGTAAAACGGGAGGAGGCCCACCACCACCATCTTTTACACATGCAGAAAAGTTGGCATTGTCACAGAACAGTGGCCGACCAATACCGAAAAAAATCCCTGGTGGAAGCTTATCAGAGCCATCAACTTCCTAGGATACAACCACAGGTTGATTGCAGTTGGATTACAGTAAACCCATTTGTAGCTTATAAAGTGTGGAATGATCATTTCATTTATACACCCCATTTACACAGTCTGAAAAAAATATATATAATTCTATCTCTCCAGTGATTGGTGATGTTCACATTAACTTTAACTGAGTTAGTTGTAAGTACAGCATGAAATTGGATCTTTATTTACAGGGAATAAAGAAATCATGAAAAACAAATAAAATTGTCTGTGAAATTCATACTCTTACAGGGAGGAAGGGTGGATGGGGGAGGGGAGGAATGCATTCTTTATTCAGAAAAACTGTGAGTGCAGACTGAGTCTTTGACAATTCTACCATCTCCATTGTCAGGCACGTAGAAGTGAGGTTTGTCGTCGGTGTGTATGTCTGATATGGTAGGCTGTCGTTCTTCCAACATTGGTGCCAATGTTGTGCAATACCACACATGCCACTACAATGTCGCATGCCCTCTCTGGGGTTACCCTGAGCCCATTCAGGCACTGAAACCTGGCCTTGAGGATCCCTAGAGTAATTTTCACCATTGCTTTAGTTTTGCTGTGAGCCAGGTTGTAGCGGGACTGTGGTCCAGTCTCAGGGTCTGAGTATGGAGTCATTAGATAGGGCATGCAGGGATACCCACTGTCTCCAAGGAGGAGGCCATCATATTGTCCTGTAATTACACAAGGGATTGCAATGAGTTAAACTGATGTAAATATTACACTGTTATTTAAAGACAAACCTGCGATTTTGTGGAATTCCTCTTTGATGTTCATAACTGGCTTATGCCCAGGAAAGACCACAAAACTGTACACTAGTTCTTTTAATGCCAGACATACTTTTCGGATGAACCGACATACAGTCACTTTGCCGATATGTTCCGCATCTCCTACACTGTAAAGAAAACTTCCAGTAGCAAAAAAACGTAGAGCGATGCATAAAATCTGAAGAGAACTGAGGGCTGATATATTTGAAATGCGACGCTTAAGGATGTTGTTAAAGTAAATTATGGTTTGTGATGAGAAACTATAACGTTCATACTCATCCGGAAACGAAAGTATGTCTAATCGTGGGCTAATAACATGTTCCTGGCGAAGAGCTTGGCGAATAAATTGGGCTTCGATATCCACTGGATCCTCGAGTAAAGGACACACCATGATCACCTGTATTTGTAACTCAGGGTTAGGTTTATGTAAACCTGCAAGAAAGCAGGTTAGCTTCAGAGCGCAAGTTGCTATAGCAACTGACTTCGAGTTTGTTTTCACCCGCTTTCTGGAACAGAAAACTTTGGGTTTGAGTACACTCAGAGTTAACAAATCCTGAGTTAGTCACTCAATCTGCTTTCTGGAATACCCCCCTGAAGACATAAAAAAAGCAACAATAAAAACATCAACACAGCAAACAAAAAGTAACAACAGCAATAACCAACAACAACAACCAAAAAAGATCAACCAGAAACAACAAACAACCCCAACATCAATCACAACAACCATAACAACAACAACCAACAAAATCAACAAGTTCCTAATTTCTCTATGAGGAGCTGTAGGATGATGACTTTTGAAAATAACAAAAAAAACCAACAACAACAAACAAACAACATTCTCAAGCAGCAACAAAACCAACAACCAACAAAAACAATGTCAACAACCCACCAAGTGTCCATCTCTTCAGCTCTCACTGATTTACTGTAGAATGATGACAACTAAAAAACAGCTGCACCATCAACAAAAAAATACACATACACACACACACAACAAACTACTTCACACACACACAACAACAACAACAACAACTGATAGCAACAAACAAACAGAAACAACAACCAACAAAAGCAACAAGAAAAAAAACAGAGCTTTTGGACCCTTTAGAGACACCAATTGACCTAATACATGTTTGGATTATTGTAGAAAACTAGAAGTACCCAGAGGATAGCCTCATACACACATATAGGGAAAACATAGGAGGACTCAAACAGACTCCAATGACTTCCAATGCTACCCCCCTGTGCTGCCCTGTAGATTTAATATTATACCGTTCACATCTTATGATGTATTAAACAGTGTGAGCAACTTCTGACTGGATCTGATAGCAAACATCTAAAGTCTGCTAAGTCTGTCCAAATGTTGCCCTTAGACTGATTTTTAGCAATAATATTTAAAGCAGTAATCTGCAGTTTAGTTTTGTTAATTTTTATTATTTTTGACCTGAAAGTGGAGCCACTTGTTCACAAACTTGTACATACCAGTACAGTATTTGCACTTTGCCTCCTGAGATTTTGGTTAAATGTCATTGCTGCAGTGTAGCTTGTGGGTAAAGATTTAATCACACACTGTGACTGTTACGATAGGGCATCCCGGAGATTCCATGAGACCATTCCTGGTCTCGCTAAATCCCTAGGATCCCTATCAGATGTTTAAGTCGGAGCCCAGATGCGGAATCCACAGACAGACACCATAATACAGGGAAAACAAAAGGACATTTATTAAATGACATAAAACACATAAAGCAGGCATTCAAACAATAAGTGAAAATAGTCCACGCACGAGACCGGTGGGGGCATCAAGCCCATAGTCCAGGGTCCCGTGGTGGGCCAACGGGGCCCTCCCAACAATGAGCAGGGGTCCACAAACAGCCTGGGCGCTGCAGGTCCACGACGTTGAAGTCCGGAGCGGCAGGGTCCCAGGGGTCCACGGATAGGCTGCGATGAGGAGGGTCCGACGGCCAGTGGAGAAGGGGGTCGCGATACCGCCATGGTGGCTCCGCGCCAGTGGGCCCGTCGAGCTGCGTGCCCGGACCAGGCTACTGCGCCTTTTGAAGCCAGAGAGTCCTTGGGGCCACGTGCCGGGGTCGGCGACTGCGCCTAAAGGAGCCAGAGTACCGCGACCACGCCAAAAAAACAAAAATGATAAACGAACTAAAATAGCCTGGAACCAAGGAAACGCAAAAAGACAAAAACGGGGAAAAAGTAAAAGGTGGCTTTGGAGCCACGGATTCCATGACGGCGTACCGCCGTAGATCCGGGGGGCTGCCCGTTACG
>JAVSBV010156571.1:0-14866 GCA_033117975.1 Parotocinclus spilosoma
CGTTTCGCTGCACTCTTTGCTTGGCTATTGAACTCTGTTTAAAGCACTGTGAAGCTGCGGGAATGAGTGAGAGGAAAACAGCGTCGTTACCGCTGATAAGAAGCTGATTCTGAACTAAAGTTGAGCATGTTGTAGCGCATATTTAGTCAATGACGTGTACACACACCAGTATATATTTAATCACTTATTTTTTGACATTTTAGGGGAAGCTGAGCTTCCCTTGCAGCCTTAGAGCAATCCCCACTGACGTATATAATAGGATTTGTTTCGGCACTTTAGCATTTGGTCCGAATAAGCGGCTGGTCCCATTATCCGGATTCGACTGTATATATAAAATGTAAAATTACAAATATGAAAAGGAAGTGTTAAATCCTCCGTCTTTTAATTTGATTACCATAAAAGAACATAATTAAAGGTGCTGTTATTCTTGCGCTCATGATACTATCTACAGCACAATCAGAGATCTGCAAATAGTGCTAAAAACAAGCAAAACAACTGATCAAACCATTAAACAGGCGAAAGGCAAAAACCACTACTACCTCCGCGCTGTGGCATGGCAACCGTAGCGTATTCGGTCTCGTCTGTAACCTCTATAAAGCAATAAAAATGAAAGCGATGCAGATAAAGGACGGTTTTTGTACGTGGTTTATTCTCGCTGCAGCAGAACTGAATCAGTTTAGATCTGAAAGCTTAAATGCTAAATGATCATAACCCTGTATCTACTGCCTGGTTACTGTTAAATTCTATTAGGTTACTACTGACCACCTGTTAATGTTGGCAAACAAAAGTACGTTTATCAGTTACTTCTGTTATATTTCCCTTTTGTAGTAGTGCAACTGCGCGTACAATACAGCTAAATGCTAATTGAATAACATTACAAATTGCTGATTATGTTCATCACTTACTTTGATGGGTTCTAAACTTTTGTTTTCATTATCAGTAAAATGGTTGATGCCATATGACCACGGAAAGTAACTTTTTAAAGCAAACGACTAAAATATTGTGTGCCATGGTACGCATTTTGACAGAGATGAATGTTATGACGCAGCTTCTAGTAACAGGTTCACAACAGAGACGGGCGCTCGAGTGAGCGACTCGAGTCGAAGTCGCACTTAAGTCGGCTGGAAAAAGACTTCAGACTCGACTTGAAACCCGTCCCTAATGACTCTCGACTCCACTCGGACTCGTCCAAAATGACTCGTGAACATTAAGAGTCAGTGCGTTATCCAGGCCCTGTGTGCTAACGCTATAGAAAAAAATACTTTCCGTACTTTTATTTAGGTGATTTGGGACGCCGCCCGTTGTCTCGTGACGTTTTACAACAGCACAAAAAGCTCATTTCTGTGTAAGGAGCATTAATAATAATTAAAAAAAACAATTTGGCCAGTCCCTTTTTTTTTTATTTTCCATTTTTAGAAATTGCAGCTGAACAGAAGAGTTTCATTATATAACTATAAAAAAGTTTCTGCACAGAATTAAACAGAAAAAGAAAAAGGCAGTCCGAGTGCCAGCAAAATACTCACTAATGTCACCGTCAATTTCTGTTATAAATGTAAAAAAAAGCACTTGCAGTAGAATAATCAGCCTGCCTGCAGCGCTTAAATTCTGTCCTTTCAAGCAGCATTCAGTACTACGAGTAAATGAGTTTTACACTCAAACACCATGCATTACAGATGGAATCGCTGACAGGGCAGCTAGCTACTAGAAAATGTGATTACTTTATTATTACTAGAATAATAAATCATTTAGCAACTGGCCAGCTTTCTTGACTCTCCAGAGTATACGGCTAGCAAAAATGTAAATAATCCAAAATAGAGCTCCCTCACAGTGTTAGGAGAAAGAAAAGAGATGATAATAACCCCAAAACGCCGTGCCACCCGTGAAGGATAGGGGTAGAAACATCGTAATTTGGGGTTTTTTTTCTGAAAAGGGGAAAGTACTGCTGCACCGGATTGACTGAAGGATGAAAAGACCTCATGTTTCGCGAGATTTTGGCCAACCTAGGTCTTCCAGCAACTCAATGTTGCCCAGTGACAGCCCCGAAACCTGAAAGATCTGGAGAAAGCAACCAAGTTTTTGGAAACGATCTACAACACAATGCATAGGTACTCAGCATGCGAAGTAATAATACTGTAAAAAACAAGTTCTTACTCAATTCCAGTCAACGTTTGAAGAACTTATCCAGTGTGATCTGACGCGCTTTTGCTGTGGCTAAGTGGCACTCTGGTCCAGTTTGACCTCCATCTCATTTGCATAACTGTACAACTTTCTAGTCATGGTAGGAAGAGATTTTTAGTTTGTTTCCTAATTTCTTAATGACTAAAATGTCTGTTTTAAAGTAAAATACTGGGACTTCTGGTGGATATTTCAGGCACATATAAGATATGGAAAAGCACAATAATAAAAAAATATATTAAATTGTTATATTTCAGTTTATTTCATTTATATATTTCGAATAATTTATTTTCGAATATCTTCATAGCTTCTGTGACAAATCTGATATGTGCACTAAATATAAATCACAATGGGGCGCCATTTCTGTCCCCAGTACGTTCCGTGTTTACATAATTCATATAATTAACGGTAAAACTTTTAAGCAAAGTGTCCTGCACTCGAAGGTAAGAAAACCTACCCAGAACCCAGAAAAAGAGCGTTTGTTAGCCGTCCCTGGCTTCTAATATTACACTTTAAAATTAAATATTACAATGAAATAACTTTTTTTTTATTATGGTACTTCTCCATATCCCATCTGTGCCTGAATTATCCATAAGAAGTCCACGATATTTTCTTTAAAAAAAAGACATTTTAGTCAGTAAGAAATTAGGAAACAAAACAGAAATCTCCTATTATTAGCAAGTTGTACAATTATGCAAATGAGATGCAGGTCAACCAGCACTAGGACTCTTAATATGCATTATGAAATATCCTCTAATTATGGTGAGCAGTGTATTATAATTAAAATATCAAAGCAGCATTTAATGTCGTCAAACCACCAAGTTGAATAAACCTTATATAAAAACCCATCACCATACAACAACGGAATACATTTGGAGCTTGGATGTTTGTGACCCTGTTTTAAAACTTTCTACAAGTGTACCATCTTTAAAAATGCAGATTTGTATTATTTATTTTTTTTTATTACAAAGCAGGCTGCGAAATTAAATTTAAATAATAAAAAAAAAAACCCTAGCTAATCTTGGTAACAAGTAGCCATACATGACCTCAACTTAAAAAAGAAACAGATAAGACAAAATAATTGCAATAATCTCCACAACCAAGAGGGGGAGCCCAACACCTTTTTTTAAAGACAGTTACTGAGAACACAGGCCTCAACTCGTACATACTGTAACTAAAACTAACATTAAATATACGTTATATAAGATTTTCTCCATAATCACTGGTACTTTCGTAAATATAAGAGTGATTTAGAGTGAATAAGCTTCCTCTCAACTCCAAACAACATCTCACAACGCTGGAGAACACAGAGCAACATCAGTCACGTTGTCCTGGCTCCTATTACAGTCCGATTACAATCTCTGGACTAAGAATGTTCAATAAACCATTTTTGTTCATCTAGACAGATTGTGATCACTGTTATTATATTTTTTAGTTTCCTGGAAGAGGCAGATTTTGATCTGAGTAACATCACAGACCCTTCACAACACTTGGGCCAGGCTTTTTTTTTATTGTTTGTTTCGCGGATCCGCCGACGATCATATTTGAAGAATACAAAAAAAAAAAAAAAAGATTTCTCAGATCCGCCGCAGCACCAATGGTTGCAATAAAAAAAAAAAAAATTACAAAAATAAATAAAAATATATATATATATATGTATATTAAAAATAATAAAACATTTTTAGCTTTTTCTGCCCTCCGGTGGAGAGACAACAGTATTGTTCTGTACATTACATTTTTTCCGGATTCACTTTAATTTAATTGTAGGTTAAATACATTTTATTTTTTAAATACAAATGTATTTTTATTTGTTCCTCCTGCCACATAGTACTTGAGAAATTGAAAATTGCTGAAAAATAAAGATTTATTTGTATTTTTTTTCCCTCTGGATTTAGGTCTTAGGAAAGAAAATAGATTCCTTGGACATTATACAGTAGGTCATTATATTGAATGATTTGTCCGTCTTGTATTGTTTCAAATATTAAAAATAACATACAAGACAACAACTGAGCTTATCCGTTGCCTCAGCACCATCAGCAGCTACCTGGTGTGCGATAACAGATGGAGAAACGTCAAGAAAAAAAACGGAGGGACTTATCTGCCGTTGTTGCTTGGCTACAACAAATAAAGGAGCTTCCATTATGTCCATTTTATCCCTTGGCCTCCTTTCTCGCAGACAAAGCCAGTCAAAGGGGACAACTTGACACTACGTGGTTTACATCAGCATAATTTAAAAGCAATACCAGGATTATATTCTGTACCGTCATTAATTCATTTTTCCATTCTCCATTATTGAGCAGCACGTCACAATACCTTATTGTCCCTGGAAAAAAATGTATGAACAAAACAAAACAAAAAACACCTCAGAATATTTCATGCTTTCTCCAGTCCACCTAAACATCCCAGCATTGCATTACAGGGCTGAAACACATTTGGTTAAACACTGACCACTTTGTAATGTTGCCATTCCTTCCTTTTTCAGTTTTATGTCGTGTTTCAGGTGCTATTTTGTCCCGTTATTCCTGAAACAGTACTGGTTTGTTGTCGGCACATTTTTCATTTCAACAGGTCGTGACTGCAGACCGACCAGTGCAGAACCCTACCCTTTTCATCCATGGCCCCGCCTTTGTAATGTGTGCAGCATGTGGTTTTGCATTGTCTTTTGGCAGCGTATGTCGCTCAGAGATCTCAATGTACTTTTCTGCATTAATGCTGTCATCACCAAACTGAAAATGACTTTTGCAAAGGACACTGACACAACCCCATACCATACTCAGACCCTGTTTTTTTCACTGATAATACTCTGGATGGGTCCCTTTGGTCTTTGGTCCTGAGCCCACGCCGTCTATTTTTCCAAAAAATGACCTGGAATACCAATTCATCTGACCATAATACACCTTTCCAATAATGTGATGGTCCATCCTATGTACCTCAGAGCCCACAGGTGTCTAATCCGCCTCTGATCACGGTTAACACGGGGCTTCTTTTTTTGCACAGGAAGGCCAGACTTTTTTTATTGCTTGTTTCGCGGATCCGCCGACGATCATATTTGAAGAATACAACAATATATATCTATTTTTTGGCATTTCGCGGATCCGCCACATTCATTAAATTTTTTCCAGATTCACTTTAATTTAATTTGAGGTTAAATAAATGTTATTTTAAAATAAAAAATCATTGTTATTTCTTCCTCCTTCCTTGTATTGATTCCACATCGTCCTCGAGAAATTGAAAAGTAAAAATAAATTTATTTAAAAATAAAGATTTATTTTAATTTTTTTCCCCCTCCCTCCTCAGTAGATTCTTCAGTAGAAACATCCGAGGAACAAACAATTTAAAAAGTCTGACCTAATGTTTTTGCAAACGTAATTCTGAATTATAACACTTAATAAAGGTTTCACAAAGTAATTCCTCGATCAGTAAACCCAGGTGATTATATTACCTACTGTTCAGTTTAGCTTAAGCTTGCACCCTTTGGCCACCTGTATTTGAGGTACATTGTTTTTAAACACTTCAATAATTTTTTCATGCACTTGTTCACAAACCGGATAGCATCTGGCCATCTTTCCTGGATGCTGCTTTGTACTAACAACATTACTTAGTCTTTAATTCATTGCTAGCTATAAATGTTTCAGCTTTTTAGGAAGGCACTGCAGTTTTGTAATGCAGGAATGGATGTCATAGGAAAAGTAAATTAAAAACAACATGTTTTTTATAAGCATTTTCCATACTGTCCCAATTTGTTTCTGATTTAGGGTTGTATTTAATCCTATTTCTCACTATGACGCACACACATTTCTATACCTTAGTCTCACTATTCCGTTAAAGCACCAGCTTCCTTTCTAAAACAACTGTTTACACTCTTTAATTGACATGCAATATATGCAATATATACACACATGCAAGCGATCAAATAACAACAAATTCTTTGGTAATCTGTAACTACTCACAATCTACACAGCATCCCTAATGCAAACCTAAATTGTTATACACATGCTCAAGCTAATTACATTTGCATCCTGTTACAAATAAGTATCGGAAAGTAGTTCACACAAAAAATGATTAACTTGCACAAAAAATTGATCTAAACACACCGGTAATGTAAGATAAATATTAAGTGAGCACAAAACCTTTGAGAGAGTGAAAACGTTTTACATACACACACAGGCAGACACACACACACAAATAGCAGAATAACTGTTCCCTCTGCTTGTGGATCCAAAGCGTTAATTGGATGTTACGGTGACCAGCTTTTTATGGACGTAACGTCAGGAGTTTTAACCGATTCAAAGTTTTAAAACCTCGTGACTAAAGTGAACAGACGTTGACTGGATGGACGCTAAATGGCACATGCCTGTACGTCAATTAAATGAAATGGAAAATATAACATTATAATATTATTAAAGTGTATAGCAATGGATAAAATCAGTCACCAACTACGCAACGAAATGCAAAGTCAAACAGCTTCTCTGCCTTTATCCAAATTGAACTCAGATCCCTTGTTCGCTGTCAATCAGAAATGTTCGATCAACGAAAATAAATTAAATTCTTTAATCTAAAACAGGCCCTGTCAACATGAGCTGTGAACCTCCATTAAATCCATTTGAAATGAAATCGCACTGCCAGATGCAAACGAGTTAATTATGTAACTTCAAAACATCAAACGCTCACACACGCTTCGGACTGTCTACTAATGGAGCATAGAAGATCACTTCCTGTACAGCACACCC
Organism: Parotocinclus spilosoma; assembly: GCA_033117975.1. Taxonomy (NCBI): domain Eukaryota; kingdom Metazoa; phylum Chordata; class Actinopteri; order Siluriformes; family Loricariidae; genus Parotocinclus; species Parotocinclus spilosoma. Next base: position 6,906 of record JAVSBV010156571.1, read on the forward strand.
ACCTAAACGTTACTCTGACTGTACTATCACAAAACAGGCCGTGGATACGATTTTGAAAGTAAAGCGTGACGCAGCTCACGTAAGCGTGTAACCAGTTCTGACTCCCTTAGAACTGAAAGCGTACTGATGCTGCTCTGATGACAGAAATACAATCGAATCACTTTGGTTTGGTCTGTGTGTGTGTGTGTGTGTGTGTGTGTGTATGTGTGTGTGTAAGAAACTCACTTCCCCTTGCCTGGAAATGCTTGCTCCTAACCTAACCAAATCCAACCCGGAAAACAACGCATTTCAAGCTCTCAACCTCGGCACGACCTTGAATAACGTCTGCAGTCAAGACTCAGCACGCTCGCCATAATGGCAACCCAAATGCAATTCCAGAATGCTCTGGGCATCAGTATAAGGCATGATCCCACAGTCAAAACAACACGTGCATCGTAGTCAAGCATCTGGCATCAAAATCGTAGCGAGACGGGGGTAAGTGCGTCTGTACATCTGTTTGCAACCTAAGGCCATAAAATAGGCAGAGCAAACACAAAGGTTAAACTTGTGAAAACGGAAAATAAACAGGTGAAATATTGTCCAATAGGCATGTCTGTGTCAGCATCAATGGCCATTCTAACGACAGACACCAAATTATCTCTCTTTTTATATATATTTAAAGATAGACATGTATAAACACTCAAATCAGGCCAATTGAGCAGAATCAATTAACCTGTTGCATGCCTTTGGGCTGTGGGATGAAACCAGAGTACCCGGAGTAAACTTGGACCCAGATCACTCCGCCTGGGAATCAAACCACGGACCTTCTTGCTACTCAATGAGCCAACCCCAGGTCAGGATTGCAATAAGGCCACAATTCAAAGGGCATTGGACCTGACCTTCTGTTTGCAGATCCATCTCGAGGTTTAAACCTAGATCCTCAGGAGCTGCAGCTTTCAGCCACATATACCATACAATGATTATTCTGATACCACATTTACATGAGTTAGTTACCAACAAAACATCATGAGTTTAATTATGATCCATAAACCCATGGGAGGAAATAATAACCTGGAAATGTCTTTGAGATAAACGAGCCATGTTCCAAAATCTCCTAGAAGGCCTTCTCGGTAGAGTGAAGAAGCAGAGGTGAACTTCGTGCTAAGGTGCCAATGTTTGGCCATGCCATTTTTGACCGCTTACAGACTATATAGCACAAGAAACCCAGATGAAAGTAGATTTAACACAACTGGCACCAGGTATAGTTTTTTTTGCTTATTTTTTCTGTTTTTATTGAGGTACTGGCATATAAACCAGAAGACCCAGGGTTAAAATCCCACCTCTGCCAAGCTGCCACTGTTGGGTCACAATGGCTAACTCACAATGGCTTGGATGGCAAGACTCTTGATAAGGGTGCCTGTTAAATACGAATGTTCTCCAAGAACCCAAATTCCGTGTTAGGATTAATTGGTGTTTCCGAGGTACCCGTTGTGTGTGGGCACGTATGCCCTACGATGGATTGGCACCCTGAGATTCCTTGGGTACAGGAGAAGCCTGTGTCTAGGATTCAGATTCAGTGCCAATTGTGTCTGTCATGTCTGACCCAGATGGAAATTACAGCTCTAGATTCCAAAGAATTAATCAAGAATGCAATCCTGGCACTACTGAAAATAAATAGCCATGCACTGTACGATCTTAAGGGGTTATGCAATCAATATGACCTCTAACACACACACACACACACACACACACACACAGACTGTGGAATGCCCACCTGTCACATGAAGCTTGTCTCCGTTGACCTCGATCTTTAGGAAGAGGCGTCCTCTGCGCTCGGTGTGGTCTGTCCCGCATAGGCTTGGCACGTTCATCACACACTGTTTGTGTACATTCATATCGCAGGCTGAAAGGGAGACAGAACGACAGTAACCTCACTACACAACCTGCTACACAAGCATCCTTAAATCGCGTGAATGATTACGGCTCCTGCGTAACTTCAGGTGTGAAAACAGAGCTGAACACACAGTCAGCAGATTTCTTTAGGATGGAGACGTCTAATGGCATTTTTTAAGCGGACTTTAAGCGGACGGACAGATAGAGTTATGAGCCTCATAACAGAGAGATGAGGATGTGTGTGTGTGTGTGTGTGTGTGTGTTTGTGCATGTCAGAACCCCTCCACAATCAAACAAAGGTGACGCTGCTATGATGACCACACACACCACCACACCTGGTCCCTCGGTGAGACACTGAAAGGGTGGAATGACCAAATTGGCGATTAATTGTATTGTAATTAATTAATTGCAATTAACGGTCCCAGGGCCGGACGGCTGCCAGAGGACGAAACGAAGAAGTTCAAAAGGAACATGAGGAGGAACAAAACTCTTAGTCAGACAAAGGATTTGGCTTTAATGATATGCCAGTATATTTATTATTATTATTATTATTATTATTATTATTATTATTATTATTATTATTATTGTTTCCTTGGATAATTTCACATTACAGTGGTACCTCCACTCTCATAGTTAATTCGTTCCAGAAGGTTTTCGTTCCAAAAACGAGGAGTGCCGAGCTTTTTTCCCAAATGAAAATAAATCCATTTAAGACCCCCAGAAAATCCACACTCAATTCAATTCAATTCAAGTTTATTTCTACAGCGCCTTTTACAACGAAGCATTGTCTCAAAGCGGCTTCACAATATTACACTGTTCTAAAAGGCCATTCCAAGTTGAGCAAGACTAGGGCGACAGTGGCAAGGAAAAACTCCCTAAAATGGTAGGAAGAAACCTTGGGAGGAACCAGGACTCAACAGGGGACCCGTCCTCCATGGGTGGCCTAGATGCTAAATAAATGAGTCATTAAATGATTTACGATGGGGATACATTCTGACAAATCCATCAGAAGTTAAACGTAAGAGTAATAATAATAATAATAATAATAATTTTTATTTATATAGCGCCTTTTTAGTACCCAAGGACACTTTAAAAGCCATTTACAATATAAGTAAAGTAAGAGTATTCTAAGAAAGTGTTTCTATAACGTTTCATAGCGAGGCCTACAATAAGTAACGATAAGCAAGTTCATGTTTAAAACACGTGAAACATTTACAGTTGGCCAAAACCATTAACGCAAAGTTCATGTTTTATTAAAGTTTAGTAAAGTGTTAAAAACCCTCACGTACTTTAGTAAAAGCAAATCACGCATTTCCCGTTTTGCTTTACCCAGATTAACCTTTTTAGAACCCATGGAGGTGTATTTGCACTAAGAATATAGTACGGTAGATGTAAAAAAGCTCTTTTCTGAGCAGGGGCTATTGTGAACCTGAATCACTATGGATTGAATAGAAAATCTTTTTTTTTACAAGTTGAAATGCACAGAGAACTGAATTCTAGGTTGAATACAAAGATGCCGCTGTACTGCAAATAAGTTCTTGTGACGTCACTGAAAATATTCGACAATATGACAGTCGGCGCTCCCTGATCGTATTTGGTCTATAAACAGTTGCTGCAAAGCATTGCGGTGCGTTTTAGGTCATTATCTTACTGCACTCATGATTCCTTCAAGACTAAAAAACAAAACCACGGGTTAAAGCCTCTGAAGAATGGACTGGTTCCTCTTATTGGTCAGGATATAGCTGATTCTGTGCAGTGATGTCCATCATTTGTAGGACATTCTCACCACCACGCATTACTGTCGGTTTCATGCACTGTAGTATCAATCGCTTTACTGTTCTATTCCTTATATATGAGGCGGTTTATGGACGGCTTCCTATCATTCTTATCAGACAGCGTTGTTTTGATGTCTGTCCTATTGCTGATTGCAGAGCCTCACTCTTTATGCAGTACACCTTGGATCGTGCAGAACTTGCTCAATAGGTCTTCTCGGTGAACAAAAGCTTCATGTGTAGGTTTGCCTGGCCGTGGTTTGGACACAAATTATGCATCTTTTGCCAGGCATATTAGAGTGCCCCCTCAGAAACCGCCGGTTTAGCCACGAACTGGAAAACTCTTCGACTTTTGACACAGTCACTTAATTCTGTCACGACGCAACTTTGTATGAAACGTTCTGATGAAACGTTCTGATGAAAACTTGAAGCGCTGCCACGTTTTGAATACAGTATGTGAGCAATGGCTTCAGATGTTCTTAGGAGTAGATCGACCTTGGCCGTGTCTGGGCATGGGCTTTGATGGTCAGGAGAAGATACAAGGAAATTTGTCCAAAAGATATGACATTTTAATTCATACAAATTATGATGACCAATATGTGAAAATCATTTTATTCAGCACAGTCGTATCAAAAGCTTATAACTTTTCAAGCATTCAATGTTTTATCCAAATGGTTGTTCTGATTTAGATTTAGGATCACTTTGATCACTTTTAGGGACGCCTCATACCTACACGATCACTTTTATTCTGTTCTTTAATGGTCAGGACCCACACAGGACCAACACAGATCGGCTACTATTTGGGTCCTGGATCATTCATCCAGAATCATCTACTAGGTGGAGCGATAGGGTAGGTTTGTGTAATACAGTGCGTGGACACAGGGTTAAAACTCCAGCAGCACTGCTGTGTCTGATCCACTTATATATATATATATATATATATATAAAAGCACAACTCACATTAACACACCACCACCACACCAGTGGCAATGCAGAGCTAAGATATGATCTACCATCCAAATAATACTCGATTTGAGGGGTTTCTGGAGGAACTAACAGAGTTTGGAGAAAAAGAAATGGACTACAGTCTGAAATTGCAGAACTACAAAGTGCTTCTGTAAGGTGAGTGGAACTAATCGCGGGCAACGAGCATAGAAACAACAACGAGGTGTACCTAATAAAGGGACTAGATAATATATGATTTTGACAAAATCATATAATCATAAAATTTTGAAGTAGAAGTTGAGGTGGCCTCAGACCTTTGGCCTTCACTGTACACCTACACCTTCCAGTAAGGCCTTTGGGCATCCACGTATTTTCCACTGCACTACAGTTCTAACGTTCTGGACCTTTTAAACAGCTTTACCACGTAACACACATATATTCTGTTAAAATAAAGGTTATTAATAGACTACTAAAAGACACTCACTGTCACATTTCATCCCTTGGTGGATGAGTCCATACAGCAGTGAGCCACAGTGGTCACAGAAGGTTGGGCTGCCATAGGTATGAATCTTGAACTTGTGCTTGCTTCTTGGATCCTGAGAAGGCAAAGTGTGTTGGGTGAGTTCTATGTTATCAAACAATGTTTCATAAGCGCACATGGCAAACATGGGCAGGCATATGGAGGATACGTAGGCATAGCATTAAAAGGTAAGCTGAAATGACTTTCCTATTAACACCAAACTACAAAATAACACCTAATAAGCCATCCCATATCATTAAAGACCCAGAAATGCTTTCTGTTTGTCTTTGAGGCAGGGCAGGCAGGTTAAAGGACGGCATCAGCAACCCATGTTCAGGCCAACCAGTGTTACGAGGTGTGGTGGTTTTTGGTAGGACCCAAGAATGCGGGATAGACGGAATCCCACGACGTATAATAATAATGAGGAAATGATATAGAGGAACTTAAAGGGGACTAAAAGCAGAGCAAAAGGCTTCTGAACACAAAAAAACAAAAGGATGAAATGGCACGTCGAGTGGCGAGGCACAGAGGTAGTCCGAACGCAAGGAAGACGAAGGTGAGCTCGAACGTGCATGTAGCGCGGGAAAGCCATTCAGGACGAGCAGCCGACTGGAGTGAGGCTCGTTGGGTGCCGACGACGGAGGAGCGTGAACTCAGGCGTGCGAGGAGCCCACGAGTACGGGACGGGAGACCCTCAAAGCGCCCCTAAAAATACTAAATACCTCGGGGGTTCCCCCCGTACGCGTCCATCGGCACTAAAAGCCCCCGGAACATAACCACTATCCCTAAAGGTGTGTGTAAAGGCCGAGCGTGCCGGTGGTCGGGGGGGGCGTACCGAATGAAGACGACCTGGCACCGAACAGCGCTAAAACCCAAACCTAAATATCAGGAGAAGCAGCTTTTAGGAATCAGGTCGTAATTTGGACACTGCATATAAACCGCCTCACCGACAGCTCTGTAACGGGGACCGACGAGGACAGCCGAACGGTCCGGGGCGAAAGGTAGAAACCCTAACAACCAGGCACCAGGAATATCTGACCCTACATCTCTAAACGAGAACAGGGATCCAGAATGTAGGGAAAAGACACGAAAAAGTGTGTTTATGCAAACCGTTATCATTCCAAATCAATCCCTAATCTTAACCACATCTAAAGCCATTATAGTATTGACTTGTGCTCTTACTGAAACACTGTATACCCGTTGACATAATGGACTACAAACATGATGTCAAGGAGGTCAAACACTCGAAAAAGGTTTGCAGAGCTTAATCACAAGTCATCTGCTTTTTATTTAACAGGAGAGCAGCTTCTATATAAGGCAACTAATTAATCTGCCTCAGACAGGTGAGAGTTTAAATTTGCCTCGGTGGTGGAATTGAGGGTCCTGCTGCCTGGGTATAACTTAATTCCGACCAAATCATTAATCTCATGGCTCGGACGAGCGGCCAAGCTTTAGATTCTCCACTTTAATCCAAGATAAAAAACATGACTAGTACTCTGCGTACCAGGGCACTGTGTACTCATTATTTAACAGACGTACATGAGAACCCGCCCGGAAAAACGAACATGATAAGGAAGAAAACATCGGATCCAAGATGGGTTTGGCCTTTTTGGCCTTAACCAAAGAGACTAGGCATTTATTTATTTGGCATACATGCATTGTCTTGTCTGCTTATCCTAAATAGGTTGACGGGAGAGCCAGTGGCCAGCTGGTGACACAGGGCGCAAGGCAGGAACAACCCTTAGACCCTAGACAAGTGGTTCAAGCATAAACATGCATTTACATGCACTTAACAATCCAATCCGGATTTCTGCAACTATCTGATTATCTAGTGGTCATGTAAACAGCATACTCTGATTTCTCAGATCAGGTTAAGGCACATAGATTCTGAAATGTACTTGCTTATATGGGCTTGCTTTCAGATCCTGTCTTTCCAAGTTGGACTCTGCTAATTTGGATTAGTTCGACCTCTCAAAGTTAAAAGGAAAATACACATTTTTAACTGATCAAGTGCTCACCCTCTCATATCATATCATTTTTTCTAAGCCAATTCACTTCAACCCGGGATTATTTCTATATCCTATTTGGCAACCACGGAATTAAATGAATCACTTGCGACAGGGCTCGTTCCCAAAATCTTCTTCTCAGTTTCCTCTCTGCTGCACTATACAGAAAACACGTACTATTAAAAACCAATAAAAACACTATGTTATTGTTAGGGTTCCTACCTTCCCCTCGGATCGTTCGGCCGTCCCTGCCGGTCGCCATTACAGAGCTATCGGTGAGGCGGCGTTTATATCCGCTATCTCATTATGTCTCGATCCTGAACAGCGGAGCCATGGCCTATAAAGGCGTCGTTCGGGGCCGGGTCATCGTGGTTGTACCCGGGTTCCATCTCCGTCCGGTGCGCGCGTTTGACCAATGGCGCCCGTGCCCTTATCCGTGCGCCCCAGAGATAGCTGGTAAGATCCGAGAGCATGTAGAGCTGGAGGATCGGTACGGGCGGGTAACCCCGAGGTATTTATTTATTTAGGGGCACTTTTGAGGGTTTTCCCGTTCCGTAATCGCTCCATCCGCGGTCACACGCTTTCGGTCTCCGCGGCCTACTTAGCCTCCCTTCAGCCGGGTGTTGGCTCTTAATAGGACGCGCCCGGTCTGACTTCCTTGTTTTCGGGTTCGCGCTTGCCCCCTGGCGCATTGCCGCCGTTCGCAATTTATTCGCATTCGCGTTTGTCGCGTCCCGAGTATTTAGTTTATTTTTTGCGCGCTGGCGCTTTGGTTTTTTATTCTTGCATGCACTTTCGAGCTCACTTTCGCCCTCTGGCGTTCGGATCACCTCCGTGCCTCAAACC
>JAVSBV010156580.1:0-14866 GCA_033117975.1 Parotocinclus spilosoma
GACCAAAGCTGTCCTTTCTGTTTACAGAGGGAAACTGTATTTCATACTTTTATGCAGTGTCTGAGGCTAAAGTTGCTTTTTAATTTTTTACATGCTGTTTTTGACTGTTTTAATGAGAAGTTTTATGTGCAGACTTTTATCCTGAGTGTGGAATACACACGGAAAAAAAGAACCAAATGTCAACTTTTAAACTTCATCATTGGACAAGCGAAAATGGCCATTTACCTCACCAGAAAAAATAAAATAGAGAAAAAAAGAAGTCACGATATTGTAAAAGTCACCACCGCCATGATTAAATCTCGGATTTTAATTGATTTCTTTTTTTACAAAAAGACAAAAAATCTACCAGTTTTTTCAGATATTTGGTGTTATAGTGCTGCTCTCTGCACCGTTGTTGAAGAAAAACTCCAATTTGCACAAGTTCTTATGCCTTAAAACATTTTGTGTACCTATATTAATTTTTATTTACCTATTTGTTTTGTATTCATAATGTCTGGACAGTATTGTGTACAATAAACGTGGCTTCAAAGTCAAAGTCTTTCTATCTCTCTCTCTTTCTCCCTCTCTCTCTCTCTCTCTCTCTCTCTCTCTCTTTGTCAGATATTATAGTTTAATTCTAATCTATTTTTGTTATTTTCTACTCTATTCTTTATTCTTGTCTTTAGCATTAAAATGATAACTCACTTTCATATTTTTCAAACTTCCAGACTATTTTCTTAAGTTACTCTTACACAGTTATTCTTACTTAGATTCAAGTGATTTCTCTTTCTCCTGGGGTCTGTCTTTTGTTTAAACTTTTTTTTTTTAAACAAACTATTACCATTACACTGCAATGTGTGCCAGAATTTGGAACTCTTTAATAGCGTGTCCAATATGCGTGACAATCTGAGGCCAATTAGACTCTAGCTAGCATAATTTACCACTGATGATATGTCAACTTGCACTACACCTTTCTGCCTCCCTAGCAGGTTAGTGCTGGCATGCACATGATTTCGAGAACTAGTACAGCAACATGTTTGCCTCTTATCATCAATAAAGGCGCCATGCTCTCCCTAAAATGCTCATCACCTGACTAATACCATTCCTAAGGCTGGCAGTATCATGCTCTGGGTGTCTTTTAGAAGCAGTTACAAGTGGGAGGTTAATTAACATTCAAAGGAGTGTGTACTGGATTGCCATCCATTTAAAACATGCATGCTTTTAATTGCATTTATACTACTTGGAACTTGTCTGAGTATGTTGTGAGCATACTAGACATTTATGTACTTAATTTACATATGAACAGCAAACACTTGCCAACTATATTAATGCTAATTAATGTGGTAATGAGGACTGTGGTAGCCTGGTGGATAAGATACTTGATGGTTCAGGGTTCCTAACCCCCTCTCTTCCAAGCTGCCTCTGTTGGGTCCTTAAGCAAGGCCCTTAACCCACAATTGTTTGGACTGTAAGACTCTATCAGTTGTATGTTGCTCTGAAAAAGAGTTTCTGTTCAATTATGTAAATAATAGTAAGAAACTTGAATAATAATTGACATAAAATTGTATTATAGTTTTCTGTTGTTAAATGCATTGCTGTAAAATATTCCTTTAGTTAACAATCAGTTGACTTTCACTCAATACACTTGTTTTATATTTATATACAAATACATTTATAGTATATTTTAAAAAACAATGACTATAGTAATGCACCTAAAACACACCTTAACACGCTTTGACTTAACATGTAATAAAACATTTGTATTGAATTATATTTTATAAACTGAATGCTACTTTTTAAAATATATATTTTAAATACTTCTTGGTATTATACTAAAAATCAATTAAATACGCCTTATAGGAGTATAAAAGAGTATACAATGTAATGTACTCCTTACTATTAAAACAAAATTACAATCCAATGATTTTGTTTTAGAATTTTTATTTTAAAATTTTCTTATGTTTCACTGGGAAAAGTAAATAGTGTTCAACTTTTATAACAATAAACAGCAAAACTCACTAAATCTCAGGTGCATTTCTAGACTACTTGTTCAGAATTTAGAGGGGCACAGCTGTACCCTTTTTGCCTGCCAATTAGTTGTAGGGGCACAACTACGGATAAAAAACAAGCCTGTTAAGCACTAAAGCTATTTAACATTAAAGTGTCTGTTGCCATGGATAAGAAATGAAAAATAATTACCACAACAAAACTGATCAATTGAATTAACTAAACATATACAGTAGCTATAAGTTATCTTTACCATGGCTGAAAATATTTGTGGATATCCTTATCCTGTGTGATAGAAACCAAAAGAAGCTGTCTCTTACTGAAAGCATCAGCTGCTCAAGCCTTACGAATGATTCTGAGGCATTATTAGAACTTTAGCACCTGTAGTAAATTTGCAATAAATTCTAAAATTATATTTTTCATGTCATTAGGGCACATAAACATTAGCATTAGGCATGTATGTCAGTCTGATGACACCCCTGACAAATTCGTTTTGAATGTGTGTGAGAATATAAACTTATCTGCTCCTGATCCAGTCAAACAAGCAAAATGTCAGGAGAAATGTGACATTGAGATCTATATGTTCCACTCCGTTAAAATGGTCAGCCAATCACAAAATATTTTATTTATTTTATTTTTGTCTATTTTATTTTTAATGTAAGTTTGGGCTCAGGAATGCCACATCTGTGTTTGGTGCTGTGAGATGGAATATGGCCAAGATGGTAATGTTTCTTTTATTAGATTATGCAAAACCATTTCACCACTTTATTGAGAATATTTACAAATGTGTGTCTGTGTGTGTTTCTCTTTCTGTGTGCGTGTCTGTGTGTGTGTCTCTCTCTGCATGCGTCTGTGTGTGTGTATATGTGTGTGTGTTTATGTGTGTCTCTCTCTCTTTGTGTGCATGTCTGTGTGTGTGTGCTTGTGTGTGCGTGTATATGTGTGTGTGTGTGTGTGTCTCTCTCTCTCACTTTGAGTGTTTGTTTATATGTGTGTCTCTCTCTCGCTCTCTGTGCGTCTGTGTGTGTTGCGTGTCTGTGTGTGTTGCGTGTCTGTGTGTATTTGTGTGTGTGTGTGTATGTGTATGTGTGTGTGTGTGTGTGGTGGTGTTGTTGGTGGTGGGGGGTGGGGGGTTAGGGTCATATTTATATTACATTGTGAGACCAAATAAAGTATAGATTTAGAGATTGATTGATTTAAAATGAGCTTCTGGAACCATAACTCACATTTTTGATGAGGTTTGCCATTAAATGTTTGTATATCTTGAAAAAAGAAAAGGGTCTAAATAATAATAATAATATCTCAGCTTCATGTTGTCTGCAATGAAATAAAAGTAAAAGTCAATGTAAGTTTTTTTTATAAGCATACTATCCCAACTGCTGATGATTAAACCCCAAATGATATTTTGTTTTTACATGATATTGTTAGGGTTCCTACCTCCCGCCCCGGAGCGTTTCGGTGCTTTTCCTGTTACTTAAGTGTGAGTTCTAGCGTTGTTCTTTGACAGGTAGTCACTCTACTCCACCCGACACCAGGGGGCGCACACCTCGACACCGTTGCAGTTATGGTTAGCTGGTTACGTTCCGGGGCTTATAGTGCCGACAGACGCGTACGGGGGAAACCCCAGAGCTACTTAGTATTTTAGGGACACTACTAAGGGTTTCCCGTTCCATTCTGTGTGCTCCTCGCACGCCTGAGCTTATGCTCTTTTCGTCCTCGGCCACTATCGAGTCTCACTCCAGCCGGCTGCGCACCCTGATTAAGACGCGCCCCGGCTCCACTTGCTCGTGCTATACGTGCGCCCGAGCTCATGCTCGCCCTTTGCCGTTCCATTTTTGCATCACTTTCTTTTTGTGTCACATCAATCATGTTTGTTTTGTGTGCTTTTCAGGCTTGTATTTGAGTGAGAGGATTTCAATGTGTTTGTGTAAGATAGTGATGGGAAAGCAGGAGGCAGCATATTCTTAGTATACAGTACTAAACATGTTCTTTCTCATTGTATTACATTAAGAAATACAGTATTAGGTATGTTTGGTTTTAAATATTGATGATATTTATGATATTTATGATATTTCTTTACAATTTTCCCAGTCACTGAGACATTCTTACATATGGCACTGATGAAGCTGTGAGTAAAAACTTGTCAGTTGAGACAGCTGAGGATAAACTGCTTTATGTCCTGGTCAATAGTGTCTGCATTCAGACAGCAATAAAAAAGCTCAGAAAGATCATTTTCTTACTCATTGTACATACATGGTGTAGTCCCCAATCTACAATGGGGATATTTTCCAACAAATCCATACCATAATAAGTTGAATTTATCATAAAGGAGTTTATCAAGGAGTTTAATGTATACTGTATATATACGTATATTATATACATTTAAAACATGACCAGAACATTCATGTACTTGTTAAGGAGTTTAATTCAAGTTTGTGAACTCAAAGTAATATTTCATATTCTGGGACTTTCTTGATGTTTAATACATGAGGTTTTAACATGAACTTAAATTTCATAACCATTTTCACAGTGTGGGTGCTGCTAACTCCTTCCTTTGGTAAATCTTTCTCTCTCTCTCTCTCTCTCTCTCTCTCTCTCTCTCTCTCGCTCGGTCTCTCTCGCTCTCTCTCTTGTCTCTGTTTGCTCTTTATAAAACTTCTTTGTGATTTTCTCTTTCCATACCCAGTTTTCACTTCTCTGAACTGTTATTTTTTTATCAGCTAAGTTTCACTGCTGTTCCAATCTTTTCATTCCTCTTTTCTTTCATAACTGGATCCACTTCCCTCTTTCAGTTATCCATCTTTCAAACAGCTTTTGTTTTTCAAGTTCCCCTAATACAGCTCTGTATAAAATATTACACTTGGCTGATTTTATTTATATGGTATGATATAATATGAAATATATGTGAGTTGCCAAAATAAGAAACATTTGTTCACCAGATGAACAATTGTCTCTCTCACAGTTATCCAATAACTGCTCATCAGTGCTGCATATCATCTTGGAGGATCTTTAGACCAAATTCATATCCATACAGCTTCAACTATGAGGTTTTGGTGGGTTTCCTTATTATCTATTTATTTTTGGTAATTCTACATCTACATTTCTATTGGATTATGGTCTGGACATTTACTTGGTAATACTAGAATATTAAGCTTACTTTTTCTTATTACATTAAGTATACTCTTCCTTAACCTCTCTTTGGCAGAATGACTTGTGCGCTCAAGTTTGTTGTCTTAATGTGTGACTCATATTCTCTTGAGGTTCAGTTTATCGACAGATGTCCTGACATTGTTTTTAGAATTTACTGATGTAATTGAGAATTCATTGACAATAAATAATGGAAAAATATTGTATATACTTCTTATTCTATAATTCAGTGTTTCCCATCCCTAATATCAACACAATATTTAAACCAAATAAATCTATTTTGGTCTATTTTGGTCCATCCACAAAACATCAAACACAAAAGAGATCGTTGTCAACCTGCAGATGTTCAGCAAAACAGATGGGCAGCAGTGGCTTTCTACTTGCAACCCATCATTGATGTTTAGTATTCTCCTGATGGTGATCTAATTAACATTATTATTAGTCAATGTGAAGGAGGCCTTTAGTTGCTTAGAAGTTACACTGGGTTCCAAATGATCATTTTTGGGTACCTAAGGCACCAACTCCTTTTGTACACAATCTGTTTTTTTTTGTAAACTCTTCTAACCAACTGAGCAGCAACAACCATTTTTGAGGTTGACAGAAATTTGTTTGTACCTTGAAGTCCAGACTTGGATAGATTCCTCTTCAATAATTACAGGGTGCCCACATTCTTAAAAATTCTTAATAGATATATAATTAATATTAATATTTTTGTCTCACAAGTTTAATTTGAACCACTGTTTAAACACACACAAAGACAAATAATTACTGTTACTGGAGGTATATTAAGAAGGCTCTGCAATGCATATTTAACACATTTAAATAGTATGGTCTGCAGGTGCAAACAGAAAAAGATTTCTGAATTTTAACTAGTTTTGTTATTAAAGTTATTTAATTATATATTGAAATATAATTTATTAAAAATATACACCTTACATTTGCAGTTGCATCACCTTGCAGGACACTTTGCTTAATAATATGTTTTTTACGATGATTTATGAATATGAATAATCTTACATGTCCTGGGGATGAAAATGGCACCCATTCTGTGGAATGGCTCAATTATACCTTTTTTTTTTTTTTACCTTATTTAGGGGTCAAAAGTTAATGACCACAATGCCCACTCCACACCTCTTATTACAACCCATGACAAATTATGGTCCATTTAAAACATAGAATCCTGACACATTTCAAAGCAATACCGCTCGATATAAAACAAATAAAATGATTCAGAGCCAACTGAACTACACAAGTGGTTCAAAAATATTAAGATTCCAGACTAGCCCAAGCATCAGGACAGTGTATCATTAAACTAACCAGTAAGTTTGACATGCTTTAAACTCTAGGTAGTGAAAGTAACATCACTAATGTTTGGTGTTTTTTTTCCTGACTTTGTCTTTATTTATATTGCTCACAAAAAAATAGGGGACACTACAAAATAAAATATCCCATAATGAAATATCCCCTAATTTTTTAAAGACTGTAGTTTAGACAGCGCAGTGCAATGTATATTTTATAAACTTATAAGTTTTAACTTTTAACTAATAGCTTTTATCTATTTTTGCATTGCATTTTCTTGCATGGATACTATTTTTGTACCAAATCATGATAAGACTCATCCATTGACATCACCTGTTTGAAATCACATTATTATTATTATTATTATTATTATTATTATTATTATTATTATTATGGATCTTGTCTGCAATTACAGGAAACTCAAAGTAAATTTAAGGATGTAACTCTTTAAAATGTATTTTTTAATAACATCAAGGATATTGTCTGCATTAAAATAAAAGTCATAGTAAGTCAAAAAATACAATAAGCTGTAATATTATTACATAAATAACTTTTTTTACATCAATTTCATGTTTTTGAATATTTATTAAAACTACAAACTAGACTCTCCAAGGTTTCCAACTTCGATGTGTTCGTACTTGTTTGCACATTTACTTTCAACTACATTTCAGAGGATTTCTCTCTGTCACCACCAGAGGTCCTTATCTTCCAGGTTTTGAGATATTTCTTTCTTACGGATCTGTTTGTTGAAGTGGTCCACTCTCCTGATTTCAGGTGACATCATGGTTCATTGTCTATAATGTGATTATGTATGGTGTATTTAGATTGCAAAGATCATTCATTCATTCATTCACATATTCATTTATTCATTGTTTGTCTTATCCGATTAATTCTTGGTCAGGGCCGGAGGAAGCAGGTAACTAGCCGGTGACAGAGGGAGACACTAGTACACCCACTCAGACATACGGGCACTAAAGGCAAAATAAGGGCACTGTGAGAGGAAACTAGAGTACCCCAGGGTGAAGACCTTCTTGCTGTGAGGTGATGGTGTTACCCACCGAGCCACCCTGCAAACAGTAGCAAAACTTTTTGTACTCCTGTAACTAGGTTAGTATACAATGTATTCAAAAGTAATGCTGCAGTGAACACTGTGAATTTAAGCTGTAAGGGTTCATATGTGTCCTTATTGTGTGTCCTTAGTGTGTGAGTGTGTGTGTGTGTGTGTGTGTGTGTGTGTGGTTCCTGTCTTGCACCCTGTGCCACCGACTCGGCACCGGCTTTTCTTTAAAATCGAACAGGATTAAGTGGATAATAAATAAAGGAATGAATATGTTACCCCAAGTTTACAAGAAACACCAACTACTAACCAAATGTGGGTTGGCAGGGGTGAGAATATAATTTAAATATCATTTAAAACCATTATATAGTAACCCAAAGAACACAAAATGACACACACAGGGCTTTTAAAGGGAAACAAGCAGCACATGCAAGAAACTCAATGGAACAATGTGATTAAACAAAATACACACAAAACAAAATACGAAATATTATAAATAGATATAAACATATGGATGGCAACTATCAATTTCCATCAGAATACAGACTGTGATAGCTCAGGGCATCTGCTAAATGAGTTAAATGTTATGTAATGTAGATATAAATGTTTGCACTGGCTACTTCAATAAGCTTCAATGCCTCACATTACAGGCAGATAAAAGATATCAGGCATTACTGAGTCTTAACTACCGGTATACTTTGAAGACTAAATATATATTTTGTCTAGTGTTCAACAGCTTCTACTACGTACATTTAGCAGACGCCCTTATCCAGAGCAACACAGCTGATACAACTTTACAGTCCAAGCAGTTGAGGGTTAAGGCTTTGATCAAGGATCCAACAGTAGCAGCTTGGTTAAATGGGGTCTGAACCTTGGACCTTTTGGTCCACTGTCCAGTACCTTAAACACTAAGCCCACTCAGGAAAAAATGTTCTGGGGAATTTGACAGTAGAACCACAAAGTGGCCAAATTACCATAAAGAAATTCACAGTAGAACTGACCTTTATGGTCAAACTGTAAAAGTTCACATTAAAACTGTCAAGCAATTTACATTTTTACTATAACATCTCACAGTCAATCGATTTTTTTTCCTTGAAACACAATCCCACAAAAATAAAATGAACAATGAATACAATAAATATTTAGTATATTTAAAATAGCCTTTAAAAATGATATACAGTAGTTAGTTATGACCTCACAATTAGGTTGAGAAGCTGTTTCACCGCCATGATATTTGTGATAACGCTGGCGCATTGCCAAGTAACTACAAGCTTCATGCACTTATATAACATTATGTCATAACTGAATGTAAAAACAACTGAATTCTCTCATTTAATCGATCTATTTTCTTTTTCCTTCAATCTTTGCATAATTTTACTTTGTAAGAATTAACATTACTTGAAGTGTTTTTTAAACCATTTGTAGCATACTTCTTTACTGTCATTCAGGGTATTCTCCTATTTATAGTGTGTGTGATGTATGCCTTTGGAAACATTTTTGCCACAAAAAAATGAATAAACAACTGAAAATGAGATGCTGAATGATGAAATATGAAAGAGAGAACATGCGTTCCATAGCCAATGGCCATAACACACACTAGTACACCCACTCAGACATACGGGCACTAAAGGCAAAATAAGGGCACTGTGAGAGGAAACTAGAGTACCCCAGGGTGAAGACCTTCTTGCTGTGAGGTGATGGTGTTACCCACCGAGCCACCCTGCAAACAGTAGCAAAACTTTTTGTACTCCTGTAACTAGGTTAGTATACAATGTATTTAAAAGTAATGCTGCATTGAACATTGTGAGTTTAAGACGTAACTTTAAAGGGTTGTTATGTGCCCTTAGTGTGTGTGTGTGTGTGTGTGTGTGTGTGTGTGTGTGTGTGTGTGTGGTTCCTGTCTTGCACCTCGTGCCGCCGACTTAGCACCAGCTTTTCTTTAACCCTGAACGGGATTAAGTGGATAAGAAAAATAAATGAATGAATGAGTAGCATACTTCTTTACTCCCATTCAGAGTACTTTCCGATTTAGTGTTCATGATTTATGCCTTTGGAAACATTTTTGCCACAAAAAAATGAATAAGGAACATAATGCTAAATGATGATTAGATAAAGTTCTATAGCCAATGGCCATAACCAATGTACAATATTTGCTGAGGGAAGGAATCGCCCTCTAGCGACCATTATGTGTCAATAACAGCAGTTCTTATCTGAAGTAGCTTAGCTAAATCCTGTACGGTGCTACTAGTAGTGTAGTGGTATAACCAGCTCTCAACATTTCTACACTAGTTATATGCAGGTCAATCTGGCACGGTGCATCTAGTGCTGCCCAGGAAAAAATGTACTGTGAGATTTCATAGTAAAACTTCAAATTGCATGAGAGTTTTAATGTGAACTTTCAGTTTGACCATAAAGTTCACAGTTGTACTATGAAATGTTGATGGTAATTTGGCCACTTTATGGTTCTACTGTCAAATTTAATAGTATAACTCTAAATTTCGTTGATTATGGACTGATCATATATTATTTCACAGTTCTACTATGGATTTTGATGGTATTTTGGTCACTTTATGGTTTTCACAGTACAATATTTTCCTGCATTCTTTTACGTGTGACATTGCATTTAATATTAAATTCAGGTCTTAATTTTATTCTTAGTTTTTGTTTTTTTATTTTGTTGTAAAAACTTTCGTATTAAAGCAATAGAATACTTGTGGTTGTGTGTTATCACGAGTAACTGGAATTAACTATGGCCACATCACAGCCGTGATGCTAGTCGTGATAACAAATCCCCTCTTGTGTTCTATTGTTTAAATATACTTGTTTAATGGTTTGCATAAAAAAATAATTGTACTTAACTAAAATTAATCAAATTGGTCCAAAGTCATATCCAATGACATGTCCACTGTTATACTTTGTGGTTAATGGTTGAGAATGTGTGAGAAAGTTTGTATAAAATGAAGTGATCTACAGTAGCATGATGAATGAAGAGAGCCTTGAAGTGTTCAGCCCCACTTAACAGCATTCTGTTCTACAGTTTAGGATGTTTAGAAATGTGAAGCCACTAGACGTTTTTAAGGATGTAATTGGACAGTTTTGATTATAGTATTTTTTTTTGTACAAGTTCATTTATTTATTTGCTTTATTTTGTAGACTGTGCCTGGCTGGTGGCATAGGGCGCAAAACAGGAACAGCTCTAAAAAAAGAGCTTCAATTTATCATAGAGCACACACACTCACATACACACTTACTATAGCCACTTTAGTGTGGTTAATTAACATAAGGACAGAGTTGAATAAAGCACCTGTTAACTGCATTTAAGTAAAAGTATAATTATCGGACAAGAAAATGACTAAAAGTTATTAACCTCCTAAGATATTAGTTGAGTAAAAGTCTTCTTATAATCTGCTATGTACTGTATTTAAGTATTAAATCCATCATGAGACTCATAGACTCACACACACAAACACAGACACACTAAGGGCACTTTGCAAATACCACTTTACGCAACCAGAAATGAGGGTTTTTGTTTTTTCTTGTGAGTGGTGTATTTAAGCCTGTTATATAATTTTTCTCATGTGTTTTTGTTATCATCATTTTAAGTCCTGGGTGGAGTTTTTGGGGGGAAATTCTCAGAGTAAACTAGGTTTTTCCTTAGAAGCTTACTTGGCTTAACACACCTAGTGCACACCCTGCATTAAGAGCTTTTCTGATGCTTTATTTCTTTTGACCAGTGCGTTTATACAAGTCATGCTCTCTCAGTCAAGCCATGCACTCAGTGCTCTGTCTGTAGGAACCACTGTAGAGCCACTGCAACTCTGACCAGGATCAAAAATATATGTCAGTATAAGGATAACTGGGAGATAACAATAAATAAATACATACATACATAAATAAAGACTGAAAAAAAACATTTAATTCAGCATTGTTGATTTGACATTTTACCGACTAGGCAGGTGTGATGACAGAACAACCAAATCTCTCTTTCTGTAATCTTTGGTGATTAAAATCAGTGACATAGGTTTCATTTCAACTTTGGGACACACACACTGCTCACACAACCCATATCATCACATGAGTAGTGTTTTATGTTAAATAATACATAGTCATGCTACACAATTAATGGCATGATTTTGTATGCCAAACGTCGTACCTTGAATATAAAAATATAGTTGCTATGGTTACCCCCCACACACACTCCAGTGCAATTCAACCCAAAGTTATCTCTTAACACAAACTCCATCTAGATACTACCTTTTTATCTATAAGACTCTCTATCAGTCTCTGTTACAGCTTATTCGCTCCATGGTTGGGAAGCTAGTGTCCTCTCTCCTGTAACACCAAGATATCACGCCCATTGTTTCCACTAAATGCTGTCTATTTATAAATACTTATAGCAATAACATAACGTTATTATTTAAATATGCTAAATATGGAGAAAGATAATTGATGTCCGGAAAGATAAGCTGAATATGCAAAAAGAAATGCTAAATATGCAATTGGTATAATTGAAAGACTGCTTATTAATTAAAAACTGCTGACTTCTGCATTGTATGGTTATATTAGCAGCGTGAAACCCGACGGCAGCGTTTAGTCGTTCAAGAAGATTAAAAGTTGCAGCAAATTGAACTCTGTTAAATCTGTTTTTGCTGAATATGTTCTGTTACATTTGTGGGTGTTTTACAACATGCAAACAAAGGACAAAAATACTTTATTTGACTTATAACTGGTCAAATATATCAACTGGACTTATAACTTATAACTTTATTTGGTTAAACTGGGTGACCAGGCAAACCTTGGGCACCACATAAAGTGTGCGGGACGTGGTGAAAACCTGAGACAGTGGACTAAATGTCTGAAAAAAAGCTCTATTGTTTCTATGGTTTCTATATCCTGGTACCTATTTTCAGTTCAGACCTGTCATCCTAATTTTCCAAAGACTCCAGGAATGAAGATGTCAGAAATTCACTCAAGGTGAGTTGGATGACGAAGATGAAAATGAAAGGAGAAGAACCTGCTGGTACAACATTTATTTATCGTAACAGAGAGAAAGATCTTCTGAAATATTTATACTGTATACTGCATTGATGTCAAAGAATTTATTGAGTAAATTGAATGTAATAGTTATGTAGCTGAGAAATATAGGATTTTTATTAACAGTTTAAAGAGAAATCTAAAGTATATGTTGCTCAATGGATCAATGGAAATAAATTAGCTTCTATTCCTATTGCTCACTTAATAAATTAAAAGAATGAAAGAAGCTTGTGAATCTGTGAAAAACATTCTCCCCAAAATTTAATATAGTCATCACTGCTGGATTGTATGGGGTGACCTGAAAATTATATCACTTATTCTAGGAGTAAAAGGATTTACATAAAATCTTTTCTTCCTACTTATTGTGCCTTTGGGACAGCCAAGCAAAGGCAGGACATTATACAAAAAAGAATGGCCTGCTAGGGAGAAATTTGAGATTGAACCACTTGTTAATCCTCCGGAAGTGTTGCTCCCCCCATTGTACATAAAAATTGGACTCATAAAACGTTTGTTAAGGCTTTGGATGGCAAGTGCTTTAAGTACCTGAGTACCAAATTTCGGTCAGCATTTTCTGACATAATAACCAGTCTTAAAGAAGTGAAGAACAAGAAGATAAGACATCGTTGCTTCATAGTGTTTTCTGCATTATGGAAAAAGTAGGCTGGCTTATTCCAGCCCTGACTATGCCTGTGATTAGTATGGTCTATTTTTGGTCAAATGAACTTCGTACACTGATGTCCATCTACCTAATTCCATTAACTATTCAGGACAGGTAGACCGGTGATCCATGCAACATATATTCTGAACCTGATGTGGATCAAATAAAGTTACCTGTCAGGGTTGGCAATAGTTAATGACATTATTTAAAATGGCATGTATTCCATGTTCTAGCACAGTTTTTGTCTGTTTAAATAATACAATATGAAGCATAGGTCATATTTAATGAAAAGAGTTTAGAAACTGTAACTATATGTTCTGTCACCTAAGTTCATAAATGCAAAGATCAAGAATTAGGATGCCGCTTGGGCATGTATGATTATTGTGTGGGCCTGTCAGCATCAGTGACAAACATCCATGCATGAAGTATTATTACATTTTTGTCACTAATTCAGCCAGTTTCTTATCCTTCACTTTGCATTATTCCTTTATAAAAACAAAGGTGAAAATACAAGGTCTGAAAGGGACTTATCCAATACAGCATTGCACAACAAATACAAGTTTTTTTTTTTTACTGTACTGGTATCCTTTACACTTCTTCCACACTCACTTATTACTCTGCTTTTACACTTTAGGTCAGCCTACTTAAACGACATGATTTCCTTTCCATTGTTTAATTTTTACTCATTTTCTCGTTTTACTTGTTCACACTTGTTCCCTCTTATTCATGTTACTTCTTGTTCAGCGCCTGATTCAGTTCTTCTCATGTTTCTTTCCCTTTCAGATGTAAGTCACTCTTTTGTGCTCCATACTTTACTATTCTTTTCAAGATTACTGGGTTGTCAAGACACCCATATGTTGCGAAGTGTGCTTCTATGGATCAGATTTATTTGTCCAGCACACCCCACAGATGCTCTTTCAGATTGAGTTATGGACAATTTGGATGCCAGGTCAACACCCTAAACTCTTTGAACAAGAGGTGTACTTGGTTTACAGTAATATTTAGCTGGTATGCATCAAGATATCGTCCACATAAATGTGAAGATCCATGGCTTCCCAGAAGAATACTGCATAGAGCTTGTTGGGTCAGACACTGAGATACTCAGTGTTCAAGGTCACTGAGTTAGAGATGCAGACCTGTAAAAGTCCTTGCTTGTGTGACGTAATCAAAATATTGTAGTGTTCAGCACCATTTCCTAAAGGGTGCCAATTATTCTGGACTTTACTGTATGCATAAGTACAGTGATCCCTAGTTATTGCGGGGGTTACATTCCAAAACCACCCATGATAAACGAAAATCCGCGAAGTAGGGACACTATACTTATTTAAGTATTTATACACTATTTTAGCCGTAGTAGGACTTGAATGAATTCAGTCTATAATGAAACTTTCACAAACAGTGAACACACCCCCACAGATAAAAACTTGTCATGTCGGCAAGTAGATACTCAGGCGGGCGATGCTCTAGTCTTACTTCTCGTTTTTGGTGAGTATTCATCCACTGAGTAAATACGATATTGTAGTGTTTTTAACTGTTGAATAATCAAGTAACATGCTGAAGTAATGGAACTTTCCCTTTACTTAACACACCAAACATCACTCTCGTATCACACATGCTCCGTCTGTACCGAGCTTACAGCACCTCATATCCTACACATTGAGTAGATACAACAGCTATTTACTGTA
>JAVSBV010156608.1:0-14865 GCA_033117975.1 Parotocinclus spilosoma
GGCCTTTTAGGACAGTGTAATATTGTGAAGCTGCTTTGAGACAATGCTCCATTGTAAAAGGCGCTATATAAATAAATGAACTTGAACTTCAACTTGTTGTTCCTTGCTGATTGTATTATACTATATCCAATTTCAGTAGTTTCCTGTATCAATGCATCCAGCATTTATGTAGCTTCTGTTTACACTACACTTTTTTCCAAACAACTATGGTTAAAGTTCATGATAAAAGTACATACACGATTCAATTGTTTATAAAATTCTAACTTTAAAACTTTACTAATGTCACTTTTATACACTGCTGATAAAAATTAGGGGATCTTTCTCTCTCTCTATATATATATCTATATACAATTCCGTGCCACTTTGGAGTATCCCCTAATTTTGTTAGCAGAATATTTAACATGTTGCAATAATTTTAATACAACATTACATTTGTAAATGGAATTTCTGTTTTATTTTTTTAAAGTAATTTATGGGTGCTTTATTCATAGTCGCATCCATTAATTCATTAATTTACTTTCTTATCGTCTTAATCCTACACAGGGTCATGGGAGGGCCAGTGACTAGTGGCTTAGGGTGTAAGGAAGGAATCGGAATCAAAATTAGAAATACAAATTTCAGAAATACAATCAGGAGGGAAATTGTTAGTTACAATTGTTTGTGTAAGAATAAACACTTTACTGTATTACTGTATTAAAACTATGTGAATATAGTAAAGTGGCAGTTATTGTGTTAATATATATGGAATAGAGCAGTTAAAATGATTGCATCTCTAAGTTATTGAATTAATTAAATATTAAAATGAATTGCATTACTATTATTATTGCACATATGAACAGTATAATTGGAGTATTTCACAGATGAACCACAGTGTCACACATTGAGGGAAAAGCTATAGAGTTTGATGGCCGCAGGTACCAATAACCTCCTGTCGCATTCTGTGGTGCATTTCGATGGAATGAGTCTTAAACTGAATGCTCCTGTGACTCATCACCATATTGCAGAGTGGGTCAAACCCATTATCCATAATGGCATGCAGCTTAGACAGCATCTTCCTCCTACACTAGCATCAGCGAGGCCAACTCCACACATAACAGGTCTTGTGGGTCAGTATGTGAAGTCTGTTGGCATCTGCCACTTTCAGCCTGTTGCCTGTCCCCAGCATGCAACAGCATAGAGGAATGCATACAACCACAGACTCATAATATCCTTGGCAGATATTGAAGGACCTTAGGCGCCTCCAAAAATAGGGACGAATTTGACCCTTCCAGTAGAGGGCATCAGTGTTCTTACCCCAGTCAAGTTTATTGTCCCCCTGACCACTCTAATTGACACAAAGCTAAGTGGCACAGGCTTTATGCACCCTGGGGTAAACCCCATCTGGGTCTGCAGCATTGTTTGTGTGGAGTCTCATCAGTTGTCTCCTCACCTGGTTAGCAGTGAGCATCAGTGTACAGGTAGCGAGTGGCGGTGGGGTGAGGTGGGCTGTCAAAGGAGGGGTGCAGGCTATCAGGTGGGCGATGGTAATGCGACCAGGATTACACCAGCACTCATTAACTAGCACAGTGAGTCCATCTCCTATGCGCTTACCACTCTACCACTCACACACTACATGTTAAATTAGTGCAATCAATTAACAGTGGGAAGAAAGAAGAGCACCCAAAGTAAACCCATGTGGACATAGGAAGACATGCAAATTCCACACAGACAGGACCCAGACAGGTGCTACACACCAAGCCACTGTGCCATTTATTAAAATAGTAATGATTCTACACCATTACTGTCCCACCAGCCACTCAATTTGAAATGACTTCTACACATCTCTTATTAATTTTTTTCAGATGTTTAAAGAGAAAGCTATAGGAAGCCTGTGAATGGGAACATTCAAGTTAGATGACTGAAGTCAAGCCTCTGCTGTCTGGTTTACAAAAAATAGATGCACATTTAGCAGTTATGCATAGTAATACAAATACAAAAATAAAATATTTTAAACCTTTGCAGACTGACATAATACTTTTTTGTTCCAAGCAAATAGGTTTTTTGATGTAAGTTCACAAAGACAACTACTACAACTGATATAATCAAGTCAAAAGCTGCATGCTAAACCGTGTCTACATACTAGTAACATTATCACTGCATTATTGTTGAATAAAGTTTGACTACAGCTTCGAGGTCTACCTCAGCGCTTTGTACAGTCTCTGGACTTTCAATTTTGCCTGTTGGTAGTTTGTCTAGCCTTGTGTACATTGAACTTGATTTAGTGTTGCTACTCTATGAGCTGTGGGTGGATCTGATACTTCTCTTGGAGTTGTTTGTTGGAATTGTTGTGTAACAGACGCCGGGTGCACTCACTATCTGTGGGTTTCTGAATATGCTTATGGTTCATTTGTTTGTACGGTGAACATCACACATAGCGTGTTCATCATATACTTTATGTTCTTCATTATTGTGTCATCACCCCTAAAGCAAGTTTGTGTATTTCCAGGCTTTGCCTGTGACTGTTCCTTGCTATTCCTTATGTTTGCTTTTCTTTGGTTGAGCTCACATTTGAGTTCTTCACTTCATGCTACAGTCCATGTACTAATGCTCTGTCGCAGTCCATTCACACTACAGTACAACAATAAAAATAACGTTTTAAAATGTATACTGCTTCAAACAATAAAAAATTAAATGCTGGCAAAAAAGTTAAAAAAAAAATATATGTATATAATGGTGGACCTTAAAGCTGACCTTCAAACATTTAAAATCTCAGAATAAAAATCTCATGTTATTTGGTTAACAGTAAATGGGAGTTGGACAATTGGCTGTAAATCAAAATGATCAAAATGTGCAAATTATTACCGGCATTACAATAGGTTTCTCTAATGATTGTGCCTTGTTACTACTGATTATTCCTTGATGATTGCTTAAATCAATCAATAAATTAAAAAATAAAAATTAAAGGCATAGTTGGCTGCTTGATAAGATAAAAATGTACACAGTATAATCTGTCAAGATACAGAATTTATGAGTGATGTAATGTGCAAACGACACATATAATTTTTTTTCTTCATATTTATACATAAAGGGTTTTTGAGACTGTGTCTCTTCCCATACACAATTTAGCCAACTATTTAGTAAATATACAAACATTAATAAAAACATGGGTTATGAGAACACCAATTATCATTGTGGAAATCAGGCATTGATGAGGTCAGTTTCTTGTTCACAGTATTATGGTTTAATATGATATTACAGGTTATGTATGCTTAGACCCTTGACAGACCTTTAATTCATAGAATCCAGAGAAACTAATAAATGATAACTTGAAGGAGCCATGATGTAAGTACTTGAAATGAAGCGAATGAAGTGAAGTTTGACACTAAGGGACATATACAAAGAAATACTAAGAGATTGGGGGCAAAAATACATGCAACAAATTACAAGAAAAGTACAAGTGACAGAAGAGGCATTATCCTATAGTCTGAGAAGGTGAGGTTTCTGCAGCAGAGAGACACTGGGCCCTTCTGACTGGAGTTGGGAGCTAATTCCATTAGTGTGCAGTTAGGACACTGAAACATCAAGATCTGTCCCTTTGTTCATGGCTGGTTTGCAGAGAAGGATGTACTAGGTGTCCTGAACAGAACACATGATATGGCTGAATAAAAAAATGTAAATCAGGGTAGAATGTGGATCAAGAAATCCAGTATAAGGAACTAATATGCTGGAAAGTAGACAAGTTCAGTATTGTCCAGTCTTCAGAGGGAAACTGGTAGATATACCGCTTTAGTCTTGACCAATTTCCGATAGATGCTAACAGACAAGCTGGTGGAGATATAAAAAAGACAATCAGAAAGCAGTCAGATACTTTTTTTAACTTGGGAGGTAGGAGGAAGGAATACAACTAAATTATTACATGCATAGCACTGCTACAGCCAATGCTCAGGTCATTTGAATTATTGTGTATTTGTCTCTTGCTGCGTTTGCATGACGTATGTATGTGGTTTGGTTCCTGTTGTGATTTGTGCTTCATGTCAGTGCATCATGTTAATTTAAGACTTGATAGGAATTTCCCTTTGAAACTAAGTTATTTGGTAGTCATTTGATGATGTTCAAGTATGCTTTAATGGTAATCTATCTGTTTTGTTTATTTATTTTTTTCTGCTTTTGTTGGCGTAGGTATAATGGCTGCATTTGATAGAGTTTATTCTTGTTCCCTTATAAGAGCAATTTGATATGTTGTATTCTGCTGTCTGAAACTAAATGTAGTGCAATCTGAGATTTACAGAGCATTGGTTGCTCAGTAGATATGGAACTCAGACTCTGCGAGGCGTCTTTTTCAGGTTTTTCACAGCCTGCCCAATCTTCAATGACGATTGAATGACAGGACTAATAATTATGGCTTTTGTGATATCGGGTGAATGGAAGATGAATGTTAGCATTACATTTGTGATATGAAAGTTGCCAGAGGCAGCTGAGTCAACGCCTGTATCACAACTGTGGAGCATCAATTTTCCTACACCTGCATCCCTTGACTCCACCAGCTTTGCTGTGCCCAGTATGCCTGCATCATCACTTGCTCCAGATTAGACTCCCCCAGTAAGCATGCTTGGTGATGTTAGTGGCCTTTTCTTCCTATTAGGAGGCTTACAGATCCACGACCAGACACTAGATGGCTGCAGTAAAAACTGAAACATTCCCCTTCAGTAGAAAGGTCATTTATTGCTTTGTCCTTTCTCTAAGTTGCAAGCAATTCTTTTATTTTCCTCTATGACTCTAGGTTGGCTTTAAGCGTAAAGCCAATGGCGTAATTTCAGTTTGCTAAAAAGATACCCCACGTGCTTTCTGATTCCTGTTTTGTCCTTATTAACTTTAACCATTTATAGCTCATTTTTTTCCGTATTAAGCCATGCCTCTGAAGGTGTGTATGTGTGTTAGTAGATTTTATATACACTAACACACATACACACCTTCTTGTGTACCTGTGTTTCAGTAATAATGATGATTAGTTTTCATATCAACTGATATGGTGCCATTCCCATGTTTAAGAACACTGTACAAAAAACAAAAACACATAAATTATAAAGTTTAAACAGACATAGAATGAAATTTCTTAAAGAGATGCTTTTTAAACAGGCTTTAAATAGAGAGAAAGAAGCAATAGAATGGAGAGAACAGCACACAGTTTTGTGGCAGTGACAGTGAAAGATCAAGCCTAAATCTGGGGACAGCAAGAAGATTTCTGAGGAACACAAGCGACAAGATTTTGAATAATGTTTATATGAGCGTCACTAAATATGCGGGGACTAACCATGAAAAGCTTTAAATGTGAAGATTAGGTTTTTGTATTGAATGTGAAAAGTGACGATGAGCTATTAAAGCTCTTTTAGAACTGGAGTGATGTGATCAGATTTTTTTGTCAAAATCCCGGCAGCATTCTAAATGGACTGATGGTAGTGAATGGTGTTGGCAGGGAGGCCATACAGCAGGGAGTTTCAGTAGTCAAGCCCAGTAATGACAAACGTATCAATCTGTATCAAAGTTGCAGCTATGTCTCAAGACGCAAAAGAGCAAAGATGTGTGATGTTAGAGAGGAGCAAAAAGCAGATTTGTAGAGATATTTGACATATGACTCAAATGTCAGAGAGGACTCAAAAATGACACCAAGGATACCTGAACAGGTTAGAGGGTTTTACTGTAGCACTTTCAATGGAAAGAACAGAGCTAGAGAAGGATGAAATACTGGCAATGTTGGTGCCAATATAGAGAAAATCAGTTTTGTGAGGGTTAAGCGTAAGAAAATGAGACCGCAAACAAGAATGTAGTTTAGAAAAACAGCTGTGGGAGGGAGGAAATGAGAGGATTTGAAGGTAAGATCAAGTTGGGTATTATCAGCATAGCAATGAAGGTTCAAACCATGCCAACAAATAATAGTATAGAGCGGAAGAATATACAGTATCTCACAAAAGTGAGTACACTCCTGACATTTTTGTGATTATTTTGTTATATAGTTTAATGGGACAACACTGACAAAATGACACTTGTAATGCAATGTAATGTAGTCAGTCTACAGCTTGTATAGCAGTGTAAATTTACTGTGCCCTCAAAATAATTCAACAGACAGACATTAATATCTAAACTGCTGGCAACAAAAGTGAGTACACCCCTAAATTAAAATGGCAAATTGTGCCCAATTATCTATTTTCCCTCCCTAGTACCAGGTCTCAGGTGTGAATAGGGAGCAGGTGTGTTACATTTGGTGTTATCACTCTCACACTCTCTCATACTGGCCTCTGGAAGTTCAACATGGCACCTCATGGCAAAGAACTTTCTGAAGATCCGAAAAAAGTCTACATAATGATGGCCTAGGCTATAAGAAGATTGCCAGCACCTGGCAAACGAGCTGCATTTTGGACATTTTTACTTAAGACTGTCCTCACTTTTTTCTTGCCAGTGGTTTAGACATTAATGGCTGTGTGTTGAGTTATTTTTAGGGCACATTACATTTATACAAGCTGTAGTCTGACTACTTTACATTGTATCATGGTGACATATCTTCAGTGTTGTCCCATGAAACTATATAATGAAATAGTTCACACAAAAATGTGAGGGGTATATTCACTTTTGTGATATACTGTAAGTAAATGGTGAATAAAAGAGGTCCAAGGACAGAACCCTGTGGGACACCACGGTGCACCAGGACAGTGTCAGATACAAAGTTACCTTCAATTATGAAATAATGCCTGTTAAAAAGAAAACATTGAAAATTAGATTGAGAGCAGTGTCAAATGTAGCGTTGAAATCCAGGAGAAGAAGGATAGATCAAAGGCAGAAAGAAGAATTAAGGATGGGAAAAGTCAGAAATGCAGTCTCAGTACTCTGTTCAGTGCGAAAACCAGATTGGAAAATCTTAAATAGATTGTTAGTTTTCAAGTGGTTAAGTAGCTGAGAGGCAACCACACACTCAAGAACCTTTGAGAGGAAATGGAGATTAGAGATGGGTATAAAGTTGCATAGCACAGGTCTGTCCAGACCTGGTTTCATAATCACTGGGATGACAGTAGTCAGTTTAAGACCAGCAGGCATAGCAAAAAAAATCACCAAATTGCAGATAAAAGTGAAGCACATGACTTTATAAAAGAGGTAGGTGCAGGATCAGGAAAGAAGGTAAATGGCTTAGAAGTAGTTAGAATTCTGAAGATAGTGCGAGAGTCAATGGTGGTAAAGGAGGAGAAGTAACCTGAAGAAAGAGAGAGAAATAGAAGACACTCTGTCTGTGTTGGACCCTCTTGATAGATCTTTATAGACACCAGAGGTCTTATTCCCAAAGAAATTCAGAAACACACTGCACAGCTCAGGAGATACTGAAAGAGACATCCCATAGCCAGAGGAAGCAGCAGTAGTCATTTTTCTTCTGTAATTTGTGTGGAGACACTATGGAATCACACTATGGGTAAAGTTAGGCTCCCTTTACAGTATTTATCCTATCTTGCACTATACTATATCAATCGCCTAACTAATATATTTGATTGCCAGGTTTCTTTTAGACACAAAAAGTTGACCCGGTAATAAAAAATGAAGTGAAAATGGCCAAATATAGCCCAATAAGCCATTTCCATCAGTGGTACCATGTGACTCGTTAGTGTTACAAGGTGTCAAGTTTGAATAGGGAACGGGTGTGTTCAACTGGTGTTATCGCTCTAACACTCTCTCATACTAGTCACTAGAAGTTTAAAGTGCCACCGATGGCAAATAACTCTCTGGGAAGCTGAAAAAAACTAATTGTTCCCCTATATAAAGGTGGCCTAAGCAATAATAAGATTAGCAACACCCTGAAAAGGGTTGGGGGGCCATCCTGTCACTGCTCAGACCATACGCTGCATACTGTATCAAATTGGTCTGCATGGCTGTCGTACCATATGGAAGTCTCTTCTAAAGACAAGAAAGCCTGCAAACAGTCTATTGAAGACAAGCAGACTAAGGACATGGGTTACTGGGACCAAGTCTAACAAGACTGGGATAAATCTGCGTTTCAGATGGTGTCAAGCATGAGTGGTGGCATCCAGGTGAGGAGTACAAAGACAAGTGCATCTTGCCTAGAGTCAAGCATGGTGTTGGGAATGTCATGGTTTAGGGCTGCGTGAGTGCTGCTGGCTGTGGGGAGCTACAGATCATTGAGAAAACTATGAATGCCAACATGTACTGTGATATAACTGAACCAGAGCAAACTGTGCTGCAGGGCAATATTCCAACATGATAATTACCACAAACATGACCAATTCCTTGCTTAAGTGGTGCTGGACTGGCCAGGCATATTTCAGACCTAAACCCTATTGGTCATCTCAGTAGAAACACAAGGTCTCTAACATTCACCAGCTCTGTGATGTCATCGTGGAGGAGTGAAGGAGGATTCCAGTGGCAACCTGTGATTTTCTAGTAAACTCTATGCCCAAGAGAGTTAAGGCAGTGCTAAAAAATAATGGTGGCCACATAAAATATTGGCACTTTGGACATAATTTGACCATTTTCATTTAGGGGTGTAGTGAGCATGCAGGCTGAGAAGATGGAGTAAACAAGTGGCTGGTCATTGTTATGTTGGTTACAGTTGTAACTATCAATACAGCCACACACAGCAAAAAAAACAAAAGTAAAAAGGGAAAAAATAGATACTGAAACCAATGTTCATTATTATACCAGTAAAAATTCCTATAGTCTACAGGGAGATAATATATAATATAATATAATAGGGTCTGAGAAATATTAGTACACACGGCGGCCAGAAGGCACAAATGAAAAAAGCTACAACTTAAAGCTAAGTAGTTGTGTATGCCTCGGACACTTTTTATTACAGTGTAGACTTGCTATCAAAGCTTAGGAATGTTGTTCTGTTTTTGGATATTGACCTAGCAGTTAGCAAGTTATTTGAGGTTGTGATAGATGCTAGTAGTAGCCCACAGTGCCCCCTGTGTAAGTGATAATGCGCACAAAGGAAACAAATCAAGAATAATCCTTCTAAATCTTTCTTGTGTGCTGATAACACAGTGTGTGACAAAAAGTTGTCAAGAATGAATTAGCCAGTCTGGAACCAGAATACACCTGAGCAATTCAGGGGCTATACCCCCGAATCATAAGACCCTCCATCAACTCAAAAATAGGATCTATTTTTATAGGATCTTGTCTCTAATTTTAATCCTCACTGCTTATGGTGCTTATGGATGTTAACCTACATTGTGGTTTTCAACCACTGGTTGGATACAGTCTTTGTGTTCTTCAAGGTTGTGTGTGATGACAGACATTGTTGGACATTTTCTCTCCTTCCTACTCTTGTATCTCAACCCTCGACTGGGACATATTTACACAGTCACACAATATACACAGTTATATGAGATGCCATGAGATTAGATCACAGATCAGAGTTCAGTGGTTTAGTGCAAACATTAGTGCAAAAAAGAACTTATTCACTCATTTGGACTGATTCAGATATGTAATACATGTATGGAGGGAGGGAATGTTAAACAACCAAAAGCAATGAGAAGCAAAACAGGAGCGAATCAGTCTCACAGAGATCTCCTGCTGAGGAAAATAAAAGTAGTCAATTACAGAAAAATCACATGGTCAAGCTGTGAAACTTTCTGTTTGCCTGCATGTCTGTCTTTAAGCAAATGTTCTCTCCTGTTGTCAATTCATGAAATATGCTATTCTAAATGGTTAAGTTCGTGTTGATTGAAATTAAAAAGGAACATTTTTACTAGGATGGCATCCTGGAGTGCACTGAGATGTAATTGAAATAATTATTCAAAGGAAAGTGCAGAACTTCAAAGTGTTGCCTTTATTTTACAGCAAAACAATATGTTGTGAGTTGAACTGGCAACGCACTTGTGGGCTAGTGAGAGGGAGTATTCTAGACCCCAGATTGGTTTTCTTTATGATCAAGATCAAAGACCCACTTAGATAATAGAGTATGTTACATATAATGCATTGTGATAATTCAAAATGCAATATCATTCATTGTGATCATTTGAGCTTACATGAAATAGCTTCATGGCTTTTTACACAAAATGAAGTTTAAACGTGACGTAATTCTGTAGAATATATAATTTTTATTTTCAAGAAAAAAGTTAGATTACAATAAAAAAATTGATTACAGTACATTAACGAGAACATACAAACCTTATATGTAACTACTGTATAACCGTGAAATCTAATAAGCAAAATATAGTACTTTACAGAGAGTTTTTATTCGAGCCACATTTAGGAACAGTATCCACACCTGAAATATTAATTCAAATCACACCCTTATATAGGCTAATGAGGCAAAATATGCTAAGCAGAGCTGGTGATTACAGCACTGCACATAGGGATGTCCCTGTCTAGTTTTTTTTTTTTTTTTTTGGAAGCACAGCCTGCACTCTAACCCTCTTTCCAGCTATAACTGAAGCACTGAATGACTGCTCTCTTAGAACTGCACCCTGACTCAGAGAGGTGTGCTCACAGAGATACTTAGCATCCAGCTGACACAGATAAAGCAGAATTTCAGAATTTCAAACCACCTTAAAATATTCAGTGGTACATCAGGTTTTGGGTAATGCATGTGCACTTCCCATATCCATCTGTATTCGACCATGTACAGTGACTGTACAAGTCAGTAACCCTCAATTTTCATATAGCAGAACAGATTTAGCAATAGCAATACTTGCTGAAATTACATATGGTTTAATTCACCCATCCCTTATCTTCTGCTTAATCCACACAGAAAGGACTCCACCCTTGGGATTGAACCCAAGATCTTCTTGCTGTGAGGCAGCAAGGTGCTACCCACTGAACCACTGTGCTGCCCACATATGGTGTTAATACCAAATGTAAATACAATAATTAAATGTATTGCAATTACAGAGGTTTCCAATAGTTCTCTAGATCTTTCAGGTTTAGTGACAGGTTCAGTTACAGCTCCCTGTAAAGATTTTCTATTGGGTTTAGGAGACTGGCTAGGCCACTCCAGGACCTTTCTTACAAAGCCAATCCTTAGTTGCCCTGGTGTGTTTCAGGCCAATGTCATGCTTGAAAACCATGTTTAATGCTCTTCAGCAGGTTAGGGATGTTGTGAATTCATTATGGGATTAGTTAGCTGGTAAACTATATAAGCTACAAGTGATAGACATGTAAACTCTATCTGTCTTGTTGTATTGTATTATGATGATGAGAAGAGGAAGAGTTTCCTCCTGGCCTGCATTTGTCCATTTTTGTTTTAAAATGTAGTGAGTGTTCTACTTTTTTAATGATGAAATAATAAACCAATGAATTATATCATTTTGTGTCTTAAGAAATTTTATTAATGCTTAATCAATAAAATTTGTCATTCCTTGTCATTCAAAATGTTAATAATGCATGGGAGTACTAAAAATATAGAAATGTTATTTGTATTTGCTTATTTATTAAATTATTATTTATTTTATTATTATTATTATTATTATTATTATTATATATATATATATATATATACAGGGGTTAGACAATTTATTTTTAGTGTGAGAGGTTTGTGAGGTATCAATAGCCACGGTATCCAGGGTAATGTCAGCATACCACCAAGAATAACGAACCACATCCAACAGGGTTAACTGTGGACACAAGTGGAAGCTGTCTGAAAGGGATGTTCGGGTGCTAACCCAGATTGTATCCAAAAAAAACCATAAAACCATTTTGTAATTTCCCCCAGGGGATTTTGTAATTTCCCCCAGGGGATTAATAAAGTATTTCTGATTCTGATTCTGATTCTGAAAACCACGGCTGCCCAATTAATGTGCACCTCAACTATCCTGTTTCCACCAGAACTGTCCGTCGGGATCCACAGGGTCAATAAACACGGCCGGGCTGCTCTCGCCAATCCTTTATCTAAAACCAGGTGTTTCAGTTTTATTGTCCAACCCCTGTACTAACCACTTTTTGGGTACACCTTGATGTTTCTACACTAATTATCCATTTCATCTCCACTTACCACACGAAAGCACATTACCAAAGAATGGAGATAAACAGAACTGCAGTCTCCTTGACTTTATCTAATTATCAGAACCAGCACAGATATGGTGAGTGAATCAGACATAGCAGTGCTGCTGGAGTTTTTGACAGTGTTCACTCTTAGACACACCTTGTAGATGCTAAGTCTGAGACAGATTAATCTGTTGTTGGACAATATGTGTTAGCCATCCTCTAATCCTTTATCAGTGCTCACAGGACGCTGCATACAGGATGCTGGTGGTAGTACATGGTGGGTGAGCCACTTTCAGTCCAGATATAAGTGGCACTCGGGTACTCAAGTAGCACGGCTGTCTGATGTACTCCTACCAGTACAACACACTAACACACCACCACCTAGTTAGTGTAGTGCTGAGAATGATCCAGCACTTAAATAATAGCCAATATGTGCTGGTCCTGTGGAGTCCTGACCATTAGAGAACAGGAGTAAAGGGGATGAACAAGATATTTCGAGAAATCTACTGCTCACAAAAAGTAGGGAATAATTCAAGATGAATACGAAGAGGATCCCATAAGAACTGCTGGACAATCTTCATCTCCGTCTCTACTCAGTCACAATAATTTAATCTGATTTGTGTAATCAAACAACTTTTTGACTTTTTAGTTACAGCTTTTCTGATGTTGTTTAAGGAAAAATCAGATGCTTTTTTTATTGCTTCATATTCATTTTGAAATATACCCTAATTTTTGTGAGCAAAAATGCTTGTTATATGGTAAGTGAAAGAATGGACAAAAAGCATAGAAAAAGGTCACCAAGCATTGAATCATCTCAATCTCCTAAAACATTTACTTTTAGTAAAACTACATTTGATCCTGACCTCGTACTCCACCTGTGTGGAATTTACATGTTCTCCCTGTGTCCACGTGTTTTCTCTAGGTACTTTGAGTGTCTTTACAGACTTTAATAACCAGCTTTAGAAAATGTTCCGTATCAGGTGAATGAACGTCACATCTAATTTAGTATCTCCTCTGGGTCTGACATGTCTGAAGTCCAGAATTATTTATACCCCTGGCAAGTTTTGACTTAGTTACTTTTATTCAATCAACATTTTTTGTTTGACTGGAAATGACACGGATGTCTCTCAAACAATATTAAAACAATGCACTAGAAGCATCATTGTGATCAAAAATATCTCTCTGCTCTTATCTTCTGGGAGATGTTTTTGTCATTTCCGGCCAAAAAATTACTAGTTGAATCAAAGTAACTTTAAGCCAAAATATTCCATTGGTATGAGGAAATTTGGGCTTCACTCTGTATTTGTTCCAACCCCATGAATTCCAGGGGTCTGTCTTGAGAAAAGGTCCACTTTTCCATTGCACTGATCTGTCCAGTTGGATAAAGGAGAAAACAAAATAATATTTCCACCATTTATTATGGCTTTGTTCATTTTTCCAGTTAAGTTTAGCATGTCAGTTATCTGCTAGAAGTTGGTCAGTTTCACACAACACTGATAAAGTAACATCATTTGTCGTCCCTGCAAGTATTTTACATTCTTTCTTCTAGCATTGTAAACTTAAGATCTGACCAAACAACGATGCATGAAACACATTCGGCAATCCCGTACAAGATGCATAATAAAACAATCCTATATACAAGGGTGGACAAAATATCAAAAGATGTCTATTTAAGAGTGACTAAAACACATTTAAAAACAGGCACATGCTGATAGATAACTGCCATGTATGTAAAGAATGTGTGACAACTAGCAATTAATAGTCAGACTTTAAAACATCGGCCAACTAACAGTTAAACAAAATGAGTGCCTGCATGACCCGTAATTCATTGCAGAGTTGCCATTCCAAAACATTTAGTATCAACAGCAAATGGGAAGACACAAAACTTGGTATGTGGCACAGAACACCCTGCGGTAACCTAGCGGTAAAGGTACTGGACCTGAATGAGCCTGATGGTCCTGGGTTCAAATCCCACCTCTGCCAAGAACCACAGTTGGTCCTTAAGCAAGACCCTTAACCTACCCTTGCTTGAATTGTAAGACTGTACCAGTTGTAAGTTGCTCTGGATAAGGGCGTCTGCTAAATGCCGTAAATGTAAAATTAGGTTTTACTATATTTGGAAAAACAGAACCATGCACGATATAATACATTTATGTCATTTCACAGATTATCCTTATCCAGAGCGACTTACAATTAATAGTCTTAAAATCCAAGCAATTGTGGGTTAAGGGCCTTGCTCAGGGACCCAACAGAGGTGGAATTTGAACCCTAGTCCAGTACCTTAACCACTAGATCACCACAGTCCCATAATAAAAAAAAATGTAGTGTTGGTTATTGACTAGGACGTTAGTGCCTGGAACGTTCACCAGCTACTGAAAGACATTTCTAATTGCCCAGTGAATTTTACAAACCTCACATCAGCTGTAAGCACCTTTTAAAACACACAGAAGCCATAACTCAGTTGCCTTTTGCCTTGCGTCGCTGGGTGACCCACAATAAGGTTGAAACCACAAGTGTAGCCCCAGCTAGTATTCCCATGACTTCTAGCATTGGAAACTGACCCTGGAAGGAGAGAAATATAGGTAACATCAATAGAATTCAAGTCTTCTCACTTAAACAGTACTTGGTAATGTAGTGGTTACGATAGTGTTACGATAGCTTGTGACACAATACATCACCATGCATCAACGGGACGTGCATCGTGGAAACCGTGTGCATTATTTATGATGACACTAGTGTACGGCCAAATTAATTAAGATATGGAAAGAGTTTAACTAAACTCATTTTGAGGAGCTGAAAATGAAAATGTTTCTATTTTCAATTGAAGTTTATTTCTATAGCGCCTTTTACAATGGAGCATTGTCTCAAAGCAGCTTCACAATATTACACTTTCTTAAAAGG
>JAVSBV010156628.1:0-14860 GCA_033117975.1 Parotocinclus spilosoma
GGTCTGTGTCTCGGTCTGTGTCTCGGTCTGTGTCTCGGTCTGTGTCTCGGTCTGTGTCTCGGTCTGTGTCTCGGTCTCTCTGTCTCTCTCTGTCTCTCTCTGTCTCTCTCTGTCTCTCTCTGTCTCTCTCTGTCTCTGTGTGTGTGTGTGTGTGTGTGTGTCTGTGTCTGTGTCTGTGTCTGTCTGTGTGTGTGTGTGTGTGTGTGTCTGATCATCTTCCTGTTCCTCCTCCACTTCCACACATTTACTTTTATTTTGTGCCTTTGTGGTTTCTCCTCTGTTGTTTGATCAGTGTTCTATATACCATGTTATTTTACAGAGTACTGTGAATGAGTCTTACAGCACCAATAGATTTGTTGGTTTTGTAACTGCATAATGACCATATATAACATAATGTTGATTATTGGACACAAAAGCTTTGATAATCCTTCCACTGATATTCATTTGAATATTTGTGAGCTTCAGCACACCTTAGCCCTCATTCTGTTCCCCTTCTAAAAAAGTTGTACTGACCGACTGTAAAAGGGTTAACTTGGCATCCTAAAAAAATCTTCCAGGTGCTGTTATTGCTCAACATAAAGGGGAATTGCACTAAATACGCTGCTCACAAAAATATTTATCCCCTAATTTTTGTGAGTAGTATACATGACACTAGTCTCTACAATACTGTTTGTTTGTTTTGTTGTTTGGCCTTTTTTGCCGTTTTCAACATCTGCTTGCAAATTATTCTGTATTTTCTGTTTGTATTATATAATTATATATAATATGTATTAAATAATTATATATGGTCATATATCATTGCTAAAACAATGCTATATCTAATGGTGACCTAAGACCTTTGCTTAATACTGTAGTTACCTTGGTCTACCTTGGTCCTCCTGAGGCTTGCTCAACTTGCGATTGGCCTTTTAAGACAGTGTAATATTGTGAAGCTGCTTTGAAACAATGCTACGTTGTAAAAAGCGCTATATAAATAAAAATGAATTAAATTGAATATGCCAAATGAGGGTGGCCCAGTGGCCTACGTGGTTAGAGCTGTCACCTCACAGCAACAGACACCTGGTGCGATTCTCAGTTCAGACTTCACCTCTATGGAGTTTCCAGATTCTGTCAATTTCTGTGTGAGGTCTCCCCTGATATTTTCTTAGTCCAGAGTCTATCCTGGAATTTACTGGAGGCAGGTTCAAGTGAATTGTGAATGGAACAATAGTCCAACACAGGGTTCTTTAACCACTACTCCCCATCCCTAGTCTGGGGTTCGAACCCATGTCCTTAGATTTGCTGTTTTCAGCTGGCTCATGCCTCCAAGCCATGGGAATAATGTTATGAGTATGAGAGTATCTAATATTTCAGCAGTCACATGCAGGAGTGCCCTCTGTTTGGGGAAAACCAGTCTATTACTCAAGTGAATTACTCCCTATCAAAAAAGGCAATAGAAGACCTCTGGAAGAGAGTTAGCTGTGCTAAATCAAAAAACATAAACATATGAGCGGTTATGTGCGTGTGCATGTGGACGCGGTTGAAGATGACTGAATCTCCAAGAACACTGTTTGCTCTAATGCAGCACCGACTTTAAAGTAAACACACTGTACAAAGCGGGGTCGAGCTCAACCAAGCACAAGGCTCTCATCTTTCAACCCTTACAAAGACTGCCATGGGACAGTATAAACAAGGATCGTACAACACAGGCAATAATTCAATAGAGGTAATGCTGTCCGGTCTATCAGGGAACATCACACTAGTCCTCAGCAGCATATTTTATTTGATTCAAAATCAATGATCTTCCTGCTGCCACTGCTTTAAGTTAGCCTAAGCTTGTAGTAGTGAGTGATTTTAGAGGCCCAGAAAAGATTTAGCCCGGCCATATGGTGATAGAGAATGAGGCAGAGGGGGAGGAGAGAACACAGTTTGTGACAAAGATGGAAGAATGAGAAGCCTGGTGAGTAAGAGTGCTTAATGAAATTAGCTAGGCACGTGGAAATGGTGCTAGTGAAAACAGAAATTCGGAGGGTTTATAACGGTCTGTAAATCACAGAAAGGTTATGGAAGATACATTTTTAGCTTTTAGTAATGGAGGTTTGAGAAATATATTTCAATATCAATTGAGATTTGGAAATATCATGTCAAAAATCACATCACGCCTTTACTGTTTTTAAAGACCAATCAATTAAGGTCATGATTTATGTTTCAAACATCAATTTACACACCTGGCAACACGGAGCATAACCAACCCTAAATAGGGTGCCCATCCATTGTAGCGTACATGCCG
Organism: Parotocinclus spilosoma; assembly: GCA_033117975.1. NCBI lineage: Eukaryota > Metazoa > Chordata > Actinopteri > Siluriformes > Loricariidae > Parotocinclus > Parotocinclus spilosoma. Next base: position 2,270 of record JAVSBV010156628.1, read on the forward strand.
TCAGACTGGGACACCTTTAGAGACACAAGTGCACCTCATCAGGTATGAGTGAATTGTGAGATGAAACAGGAAATTTCATGACAAAATCATCATAGACTCTGAGAAGCTATACAAACTCCACGCAGTGTGTATCGAGTCTGGGCTGCGAATCAAACTGGGAATCTCTGGAATTGTTAACCAAAAGCAATGAACTCTGCTGTTCTGTTGTTGTTTAAGTACATGGAACACTAATTAATGCTACATATCAGTGACACCGATGGGCAATTCAGATAAACGTTGGAAGATGCTTGAGTCAACTATTTGGTTAACAGACTCATGTTATTTAATTAACTACAGTTACAGAAAATGGAAAAATAAGCTTTTTCACTTACCAAAATATGTTTTTCCAAGTATTTTTGTTGTTCCTTATCCCAGTATTTACAATTCAATTTGAATTGTATAGCGCTTTTTACAAAAGACATAAAGCCACACAAAGCCGCTTTATATTGATACATGAACAGTTGTCACAAATTTGATTCTGTTGTCCCTAATGAGCAAGCCAAATGGTGACAGTGGAAAGAAAAAACTCAGAGATTAAGAGAGAAACCTTGAGAGGAACATGATCATCATTTGAAATGTACAAGATGACTTTTGGTCAAATGTTGTTGTTGTTGTTATTATTATTATGCATGTGTTTGAATTAATGTATATGATTATATGAACTGTCAGAGGGGAAAAAACGACCATGCCCAACTTGGCCTATGTCTTTCTTCTGGCTGTTTGTGTTTACTCTGGTTTCATTTCACAGTTTAAAGATGGACATGTTAGGTTAATTGGTGTCTCTAAAGTGCTCCTAGTGTAAGTGAATTAATAGGTGTTATAGAGGGGCTTGTTTTCCCACAATTAAGTTATTTTGTAAAGATGAATGACCAGCCATTTTTAAACACACACACACACACTGCTGCTGCTGCAAAGAATCATCTTGAGAACAAGTCCATTGGGGTCAGATTTGTACTCTCCTCAAACAGAATCTTGAACAATATTGACTAGTGTTACTGTAACGACTTGTTTACGGGTTTACCCAAATGTACAACATTTATCTTGGTTCTCTTAAGGTTGTTTTAATTCGTACTCTGTCAGTTTTTTAGTGAAGGAGGGTTGCAGGATTTGAGAGGTGACAGAAATAACCCAGTTAAGCTAAGCTGCTAATGCTCTCTGACGGTCCTGCATGATTACCCTTACACAGAGGAGACCAGCTGACTTTGCCATTGCAAGTCTAAGAACACGGAAAGCATTTACTGTCCGTCCTGACAGTCTTGGCAAACTTTCACATAGGTTTGTGCAGCTTCATCACTCTATCCTTCAGCGCTTTTTAAATGTTGATCTAAAAGCAAATATAATCTTTTACATTTGCACGCACTTTTAGTTTGTACTCATTATGCCCTACCGTGCCAGAGCATGATTATCCTCTCTCTACTCCTCCACAGGCCTGTGCTCATGTTGCGCTTAAACGTTCACGGCCCGAGTGCGCTTGCATAATCACGATACTATTTTAAAGACGCACCGATTCACTTCTTCATGGTGTGGATTGCAAAATGAAACATGAATTGGAAATTTGGCTGATTTTAATGTTGCCTTACACAATTCTTGCAGGTTTTTCAGGTGGTCCGTACACATTGTCATGTCCATGCATGATACATAGTGCATCATCATGCTGCAAGTAGCAATTAGAAAAGTAAGTTGTGGCCATGAAGGGATGCACGTGATCAGCAACAATACTTAACAGGCTGAAACCAAGTTGTTTTCCACGTTGCTGTCCTGACGTTGAGGTTTACTCATCCCTGGCATTTGGCCAGTAAATATAACTGGAAGCTGGTAGACAAAGTTCTTCTTCTTAAAGAAGTAAATCCAATATTCTTGTATTTAAGGGATTACTCTTTCTATAACGATTTAGCTATTTATCCAATTATTAACATATTATAAGGCTGCATGTAAACTTTGTGCCACTGTGTAGGAACCATTTCTAACCAGTAGTGTTGTTTAGGGCACCTGAACTTTTGACACAATACAGACTGGGTCCATGCGTTCAATACGTTTACAAATTCTAACGTGTCTGTTGCAAATAGACTGATCTCTGATCTCACTTAAGCCGTTGTTTCTGTATAACCTGTCAAATCTGTTGTGTAATCAGCAGTTTCTCCTGCAACACCACCTTGTTCGGCAATAACAGCGATGCTATGGTGAAAGAGACTATTCTTATTCTAATGTAAACTGTGAGTGAAAGGGAGTTTTATGCTGTGCCTGATCACCTGACTGTACTGACGAGACATTTTTAAGAACGGTGTGTATTTACAGTCTTTACAGAATTAAACTCGCACTTCCAACCTTCTTTCTATGTGTATTATAAACACCAAACACAACATGGGTTTATTTTTAGCATTTGAAGGTAGTATTTCATCCTGCAAAAGAGAAACATTACAACTTGTCTCTTTACAAACTTGTTAACATTTTACCTGTCACTGCGCTTCAGCTTTTGTATGTTAATTATGCATGTTTATATCGGTTTGATGATTTGACACCTTTTGTCGAGAAAGTACAGAATATATGCTTCGGTGTAGCAAGTGACCCATTCTTATCCTCTTACTAGAAAATCGAAAGTTTAGATTTGATCAAGTCATGCGTAATGAATTGTTTAAAAAAAACTAGATTGAAAGGGTTGAGTGGTTAGTGGGAGGTGCGTGTCACACGAGCTGTTTCACGCCAGTCCCTGACTTGCCACAACTTCCTTGATCATCCAAATGTCTGATGAGCACCTGACCTTGTTTATTGGTTGGTAACTCTGAATTTAATGTCATTTTCTGTTTCTCTAACAGAGGCCGTGCTGAGTGTGTGAGTGTGCGTGTGTGCATATGTGTGTGCTTGTGTGTGAATAAGCAATGGACCAGCAAAGACAGCGTTCTCTCTCCACATCAGGAGAAACACTGTACCAGGTTTTGGGAGTTGCCAAGAATGCCTCACCAGAGGACATCAAGAAGGGCTACCGGTAAGAAATCGAAACTGACACCACTATGGGGTTCAAATGTTTCTTTTTAAATGATCCCAACTTTTCTTTTGCATTCTGAAAACGTTGCAGTATTAGGTTTTGGGGTAGCGTGTTGGCACAAGTGGTTAACGCTGTCATCTCCAGAGATCCCCAGTTCAACCCCGACCTCAGCCTCTGCATGTGTGAAGTTTGCATGTCCTTCCCTTGTCTGTGTGGGTTTACTCCTGGTACTCCAAGATCCTCCACATTCCAAATGCATGCATTGGGTCAGCTGGGTTGCCTAATTTGGCCCAGTATAAATGTGTCTGACTAGTATAAATATAACCTTGCACCTGTCATAAGACCAGACTTTTTTTAATGCTTGTTTCGCAGATCTGCCGACGATCATATTTGAAAAATACAGAAAAATAGATATATTTTTATTTTGGTATTGCGGGGATCCGCCGCAGCACCAATGGGTGAAATTTTTTTTTTATTATTATTATATTTTAGCTTTTGTCGCCCTCTGGTGGAGAGCGGTATTGTTGTGTTCATTCAATTTTTTTTCCAGATTGACTTTAATTTAACTGTAGGTTAAATCAATTTTATTTTTAAATAAAAAAATATTCCTTGTATTGATTCCACATAGACCTCGAGAAATTGAAAAGTGCTGAAAAATAAAGATTCATTGTAATTTCTTTTCCCTCCCTCCACAGTAGATTCTTAAGTGGGGACATCCGAGGAACAAGCAATTTAAAAAAGTCTGGCCTAAATAACCATTGATGCTGGCAAAACATAAAAAAAAACAAATTCCTGAAGTACTAGGTTTTATACAGTGGAGCGATTAAAGCTTGCATAAATTTAGAACTAAATTAAATGGCAAGGAAATTTTAGGAGTTGCTCTGGCTGCCTGACGCCCTGTCACTGCTGCTCATGTTACACTCTGTTGCCCTCTAGTGAACATAATGCTTTGCATAAAAGTGCAAATGTGTTAATTTGTTCAATTTTTATCTCAGGTAACTGTCGTTCTGAATTTAAATTGAGTTTTGTTTGTTGCGCCTCCTCCTTGTCACCACTTTTGTACTAGTGTCTGTAGAATGTGAATGGTCTCCTATTGCCATGTGAACACGAGTGGAAGTGTGCACACCTGATGACCCACAAAGCTTAATCTAATTTACAGAGTTTGCAGAGAATGGTCATGTGACCAAAGCAATCTGTATTGTCTGTTTGCTTTAATAAATATATAGTTTAATGCTTTTAAATAAGAGAGAAAAACGCTGGTTGATGGGGAAAATAAAATAATTCTGGTGTGCTTTATCAAGAGTGAAAGTCATTTTCAGGGTTAATCATACTTAATACTTAATCATACAATCTTAATATCAGAGATGGACTGGTATCAACTGACATTTGAGCAGCGGTGGATGGAAGAGCATATAAGAAAAAGGACTGTATTGTACCCATATATTACCCATGTATTATGAAACAATTCACAGAATAATCTAATTTGTTTCACTGTAAAATAAGTTTCTTTTTTTTACTTCATAGAAAACTAGCACTGAAGTTCCACCCAGACAAAAACCCTGATAACCCCGAAGCAGCAGAGAAGTTTAAAGAGATCAACAACGCTAACGCCATCCTCACCGATCCCACCAAGCGCAACATCTACGACCAGTACGGTTCCCTCGGCCTTTATGTGGCTGAGCAGTTCGGCGAGGAGAACGTCAACACGTACTTTGTGCTGTCTAGCTGGTGGGCCAAGGTGGGTGTATAAGCACCAACTCGTCACATATTAAGGTCTTACTTGTGTATTTTGTTACATACCTTTTATTATGGTACTGCATGTATTGTATGTAAATGTATTGGTGAACAGTTTTGAACAGCTGTACACACACATGCCCGGGTCACACCAGAGTGCAATACCTCCCTCCATCATTTAGTCACTAGGAGACGATGTGCCTTCAGTAACTTACCGCTGAAGACTCATTATCATAAATCTATTTAGTTATTCAGTTTACATTGTATTATTTACTTAATTTGACTATTAATACAATGTAACTATTTCAATTAACATCTAGGCGACCCAAGGTGGATGGGCCGCTTTGAGTCTTGGTCCTCCCAAGGTTCCTTAATTTTATGTCGCCCTTAACTTGCTCAATTTGGATTGGCCTTTTAAGATAATATACTATTTGAATGAAGTATTGTAAAAAGCCCTTTATAAATAAAATTGACTTGATATATAGAACTTTAACATAGTTATTATGAAGACGTTTTCTTAATCTGTAAAGTATTTTGTTGATTATATACAGTCGATTCCGGTTAATGGGACCACATCGGACGCGATCGTTTTGGTCCTAATAACCGGCTGGTCCGATTAAAGGAACATGCCACATGTTACAAGACGGGACGTGCTATGTAACATATTAAACGTTTATTAAACCTTTATTATGTGATTTACACGTATAGCGAACGTAAAAACAAGAACTACTGTTGCTTACGAACTTTGTTCATTGAAACACACAATTCTCATCTTTGTCAAGCCGGTAATTTCCACCAACCGACACTGACTAGTGTTTGATGGTTGTTGCTTGATATTATCCAGGAAACCAAATTTTTTCAGCTAACGTCAAGTCCCGCCGTGGCATTTTGGCAGGGGAGACAAGACGAGCACAGTTCACTGACTAAATCATTCTGATGGAATTTCTGGCACGTGTTGCCGGACACTCGTGTTTATGCTTGACTTCAATTCGCCGAAAAGCGGAGATGCAGATGCATCCAATAACCACGCTGCTGGCTACTCAGTGCTTCGTTGTGGGAAAGAAAGTGGGCGTGTTCACCTGCCGTTGGTTTTGCTCTTGCCAAGACAACTTTTCGGATTTCCTGACCTTTGATAAAAGCATAAATTCTTCCAGAGATCCCGAAAATCCTCCCATAAACCGCTGATCGCTCGGTGGCTGTAATAAATAAATTTGGGTTTTTACAAACCAACACTGGGGGGGAAAATGCTTAATAACCAAGTACTGTAGAGGTTAGTGTTTGAGAAAAAAAAAGGCATGTTTTTTAAATGAATTTGAATATATATATATTTTTTTTACATTTAAGAGTTTGCTCTGTCATTTTGGCTGTTAAAGTAGATTGGACACTGTTTTTTAGATGGACGTTAAACAGCGCATACCTCTATAAACTACTGATAACGTACCCAGAAATTAACTTGTAAAAATGCAGTAGCTGTTTATGGTACCTGCTCTGTAATGTTTCATTCATTATGGTCTCTCTACACTGCAGGCTTTGTTTATCTTCTGCGGCATTGCCACAGGCTGCTACTGCTGCTGCTGTCTGTGTTGCTGCTGTAACTGCTGTTGTGGCAAGTGCAAACCTCGGCCCCCCATGGACCACGATCCCGATATTTTTGTCTCCCCCGAGGACCTGGAGGCTCAGATGCAGGCTGATGAGAGAGGTGAGCCCTGTTGTGAGTTATTCAGCAGAGCATGTATGTCTGTAAAAGAGGAGTTTGAGAAGTTTTAAAAGTTGTAGTGGTGATCGATCAGGACAGTTTGTGATGTCATTATACTGAATATCATTTGTTCTGAACTCTCTGCTTAGGGGAAAAGAAGTTTCATTCACTGCTCACAAAAATAAGGGCTGATTTTATTAGTCACTGGTTCTGTCTAGTACACTGCTCACAAAAAAAGAGTGATTAAATCAAAATTAAAGTTGGTAGAAAAAGCACATTTATTGAGTAGTACAGATAAAGTCTGCTTCTGTTTCTCTGCTTCTGTTAAAGCCTACTTTCTTTTGTTTTTGTGTCTAATCCTGTACATAGACGGTGAGCCTATTGTGGTGCAGCCATCCTCTGCTACAGAAACCACACAGCTGACAGCAGACGGTCGCCACACCAGCTACAGGACCGACACCAGCTTCAACTAAAGCCTTCAAAAAGGCTTCCCTTTCTCCAACAGACCAGGGAGCTGCAGTTTTATACTTTGCCCACAGACTGATGAGTGAGTGAGCTGGCTGTGTTTAAAATGGCAGAGTAGTCTTATCTACCTGTACGGGGTGATCTCTCATGCTCCATAAATTAGTTCGAACCTCAGCCAGTTATGTTTTGCATACTGATAATCATGCTTTTTGCAGACTGCATACTACATACTATTTTAGCAATGTTTTATATGGGCAACATACCATTTTTAACACAGCCAAAGAGGGAGTTAAACAAGTAGACATGTCTATCTGCTGTGAAATGTGAAAAGTCAGAGAGAAGCGAGTTTTGGTTTTCATACACTCTTCCACACGTGCACGTGCTCATTATTTTAATATTTGATCAGTTATCTGAATAGCAGTCGTTGCTTTAGCACAACAAATCAGGGCTGCATGACTATGGCTGAAATGATTAGAAGGATTTTGACCTGACTGCTTTCTCAACAATAAGGTCCAGAATTTTCATTTTTTACTTTTTATAGGACTGCCATTGAAATTCACTACCTATAGCCATTCAGTGCATCCATACCCTCTACAACTGTGTTTGGAGAAGGAACAAATTGCATACTGCATTATAAAAAATTGTGTCTAGATAAAAGCCACCATTGGTGCTGTAATAATAAGAATATATGATTAAATTGGTTTTAATAAGTGGTAATACTATTTGAATGCATGTTGCTATAACTAACAAAGTGAAAAACAGCTTAACTACAGGCAGATTGTTTATTATTATTCACTCACTCTTTTAATTATTTGAAAATTAGTTAACATGTCTCTAGAGATATAACTTCATTTGACGTATCTAAAATTACCCTTGTTATTTACCTGTTCCTTTCTTAAATGGAGCAAAATATTTTCTCAATGAAATGCGCATTTACATTTGTTATTTAGCAAACGCCCTTATCCAGAGCGACTTGTCACTCACACAGTCTTATAATCCAATGGTGGTTTAAGGGCCTTGCTCAGGGACCCAACTGTGGCAGCTTGGCAGAGGTGGGATTTGAACCCTGGACCTTCTGGTTGATAGTCCAGTACCTTAATCGCTGGGCTACCACAGACCACATGATGTTTATTTAGGAAAATGTATAATAGTGGGTTGAATAATTTAAAAATCTAAGCAAATGTGAATAATGTTAACATTATTTACCCTTTACACCCTTAACCAGAGTGACTGATAATTGGTACAGTCTTACAGTTTCTGTAATGTCACTTTTCAGCATCAAAGGCCATTCAGGGACTGACACAAGGTTACTTTAACACTAGTCAAATGTGTACTCTGGTTGGGGCAAATTGGGGGGACATGAAGACACAGAAAGGACAGAACCTGGGAACAAACCCAGGACATTGATATAATCTTATAATCTCCAATCCAAGCTTTTGCGAGTCAAGGGATTTGATCAAAGACCCAAGTGTGTTGGTCATGGTGGAGTCCTGGTGGTGCCGTTCAACTAGGTTTTCTGCCTGTCAGACAGGAGGTGGTGCTGGAGAAGATCATTCACCAGTGACTGCCTTTTTAGACCTGCAGTCCCTACACTGTCCCAACTATGACCCTGACCAGTGGTTAAAACCTGACAAAAACGAAATAAGAAAACTAATGTGACCGTGGTGGCTCACTTGATAAAGAAGTGGACTATGAACCAAGAGGTCCATGGTTCAAATCCCACCACTGTCAATCTGTCACTGTTGGATCTGTGAGCAAGGCCCTTAACTCCCAATTCCTTTGACTACATGAATTGAAAGCTGTGGATAAGGGTTTTGAGTAATGTAATTGACTAATGTAAATTAAAACACAAACCTGCCTGCATTTAAGATTTTTTACTCCATGTCAGTTTTTATGGTGCAGTCCTCATCTTTGTACTGCTCACAAAAATTAGAGGATTTTACATTATGGGATATTTCATTCTGATATATCCCCTAATTTTAGTGAGCAGTATATTTTGTTGTGGATGAGTACAGTATTAAGCACATAACCATAAAAGCATTAAGCATGCAACCATAATTTCAAATTACCACATACAAGTGGAGCGATTCAAGGTGGCTCGTAAACAACCGATACTTTAGAGAAATTGAAGAGTAACATGAAGATGAACAGATTAAAAATATGTAGATCTATTTTAAGATTGTAAACAATATATAATTTGCAGCCTTGGTGGGCTAGAAAATGGGAGACACTGAAGCCCTGGGTTCAGCCCTGAGTGTAATTTGCGATATTAAGTTCCAGTGATGCATCCAGTGTAAAACCTGTGCCAAATCGAATATTAATCCACTATGGTGACCTCGAAAGGGAACAGCTGAAAGAGGATCATCATTTAAAAACATGCAAAAGTCGTAGCACTCCAGTCCGTATGGTAAACCAAGCAACCTTTAGAAATGGGCCATGAGAACAGTTTTATAGTAGGCCATTTTTACTATACTGTATCCCTTAAGGTTCATGTAAATGCACTGATGTGGATCAGCTTGAGAATCATTTAAATTCTCCTGTTGGGGATTATAAATCACACAGTCAGTATCAGCAATATTCATATCAAACCTACACTGACTGATCACTTTATTAGGTACACCTCCTTATTTCTACACTCATTGTCCATTTTTCTCAGTTCTCATTAAGATATGGAAGCACTTTGTAGTTACAGTTACAGACTGGAATCCATCTGTGTCTCTACATACTTCTAGTGCCCATTACTCTGTTCTTTAATGTCTGGACCCCCACAGATCAGGTACTAGTTGGGTGGTGGTTCTTTCTACAGTGACACGTGATAAAGGTGTGTGTAGAGCTAGTATGAGTAGATCAGACACAGCAGTGCTGGTGGAATTTTTACTCACTGTGTACATCTACCATATTACTCCACCTTATAGATCTCGTGTTTGTGTTGGTCATCAGAGATCACGGGGCCCTGGACATTTTTAGTAAGTGGTCTATTTTCAGTCCAGCACTGACACTGGGGTGTATAAAAACTCCAACAACACTGCTGTCTGATCCACTCGTACCAGTTCAACATAGACCAACACACTACCAACACTGCAGTGCTGAGAATAATCCACTGCCCAAATAGTACCGGATCTGTTCTGGTCCTGTGAGGGTCCTGACCACTGGATAACAGTAAAGGGAATTAATGAAGTAAGGAAACATTATAGATAAGCATTGGAAACAGATGGACTACAGTCTGTAACTGTAGCACTATTGGGTGCTTCTATATGGTGAGTGGAACCATAGTTAAAATGGAAAGAAACAAGAAAGCTTACCTAATAAAGTGATCAGTGAGTGTGTTATGTGTATATATAAACATTTGAGTACTTTATATATAGGAGGCATGTTGTTTTGAAAGTAGAGGATGTGTGATGTGGGTAAGATGGTGTGTCTGCGCATGTGCGTGTGTAAAACGGGACACGCTCGTGTTAGTCAGTCTTGATCCTATTCCTGTCTCTTCATTTACACTTCTGCCCTGTTTTATAAATACCTCATGAAAAAGGTATTTAAGATGCTCATCACTTCTCTTGTAAGCACATTTCCAGGTTAAAAGTTTTTATTTTATAGACAATATTGTGTCAATATTAACAGAAAACATTTGAACATATCTTTGACTGGTCGGGGTGTTTTAACGCACATGTAAGGACGAAGAGAAACATGGCTTATTTTAAATGGTTTTCAAATAAATCCCAAATAAAGGATAATAGAAAAGGACAATACATTATTTGTATTGAATAATTAAGTGTGTTGATTTCTAAGTTGTGTCAGTGTGAGTCTAATGTAACAGTTAAACTTGAAACCTATTTTGTCTAGACTAAATCTACTTGAGTAAGGTAAATTGTTGGCTTAGATTTTGTTGTGTACATTTCCGTGTCACTGTCATCTAGCTTTTTAATATTATTTCTGCTCATTAGTGGTAGGACAAATTGTTACTTTAGCATTACATTTTACAGTTGAATTAACAGGATCCAGAAACAAAACAAAACAAAAAACCCTTGTTAAATGGTGACTCTGTGTGACCAAAAGGTTTAAAGGCAATTTTTTTTTTGTCATATTACTCACTTTTCTGTTTTAGTGTATTTTTCCTTTCAGTTTTAATTCATCTTCTTTTGTGGAGGCTTTAGATTAGCATCGTGTGAAAGTACTGGTCAAAGTAAATAAAGCAATCACCTCAATCCTTCTATAGACTAAATATAATAATAGCAATGTAATAATAATAGTCATTTTAAATTATTTTCTTATGTTTTTAATAAAGATGTCGTGATGGATATGCTCATTCTTCTGAATGCCTGAACTGCACAATGTTTTTGTTGTAGCATGTATGTTGTGTGAGAGATGTGAGTCTTGTGACACATTATTTTAATGTTGAATAATAAATGTTTCAGAAGTGAATGAACTATTGTCATTTTGTTGTGTCCGTGGGCCCTTTGGGTGAACAATTTATATTTTATACAGCTGTCACAAACAAATAACAATTCAGAAGAAACAATGCTAATTCCACAAAACTGCTTCATGGTTTAGTTTGGTTGTTTGTCATAGAAATACATTAATATACTGTTCACAAGAATTAGGGGATACCCCAAAGTGAAATATGTCATAATGAAATATACAATTTTTGTGAGCAGTGTATAGCTATATATACTTAATGTTTCTTTTGTTAAACGGCACAGGATGCTCATGGCAATTATGGATTAAATAGAAAACAATTATTCTAAGTTGCAATCAAAATTCAAATAGATTTCATCAAACTTATTTACATAACATGTCAATATTCAGTTTGATTATTACAATTTTAATTGGTAAAATACCTGGTTTTTAAAAAGGCTTCACATAGTTCTGTGTGAAAATCCCTATAGCACCAAGCAGCCCATCTAGCACCAACAGACATGCCATGTTAAAAGTTACTCAACCTGTACGTTACTAGAATAGAGCTCGTTTGCATAGTTGGGGAAAGCATAAGCTTACCAGATGTGGGTCCCCTGACAAACTGCTCCATCTCACATCCTAGCTGCTTATGACACAGCATTCCCATTTGATCAATAGAGAGATCCCATATAGCATGGGCAATAAAACAATGAAAGAATTAACATACTTAAATCTTGGTCCACCATCTTATGAACAGTAGAGACCCACAGTTAAGGTACTAACTACTACACCAACCATTCCCGAACTGGCCTAGCACATATCCTTTCTATTTATTCCCAGCAGCATGGACAACATAGAAACTGGACAACAGATTTCTGGGTCGAGCGAGACCCTTTTCTTTTTCTTTTCATGTTATTGCTTATGTCCTGTGACTTTTGACTCATTCAGTAGTACCATTTGTCACCTATTATTGTTTAGGCCAGACTTTTTTAATTGCTTGTTCCTCAGATGTCTCTCCTTAAGAATCTACTGAGGAGGGAGTAAAAAAAATAAAAATAAATCTTTATTTTTCAGCTTCTTAACTTTTCAATTTCTCAAGGACTATGTGGAATCAATACAAGGAAAGAGGAAGAAATAAAAATATATGTTTTTAATAAAAAAATAAAAAAAAATATTTTACCTACAATTAAATTAAAGTGAATATGGAAAAAAAATTAACCAACAGAACAAAACTGTTGGCTGAAAAGAAAAATATATAATTATATAAATATATATAATATAT
>JAVSBV010156648.1:0-14858 GCA_033117975.1 Parotocinclus spilosoma
ATCTTGTGTATATATACCCCACACCACAAGAATTTGGGACATTTGAAAAAATGTCAAACTGAGATATTTCATGTTTTGTCTGATCAACTTCATTTAATTTGTTAATAAACATCAATCCCTACATTTCTGGCCTGCAACACATTGCAAAAAAAGTTTAGATGAGGAAAATTTAGAGCTATTACTGAATTAATAAAACTTAATAATGATGTGATTTCAAACAGCTGATGTGAACAGGTGATTGTAATCATGATTTGGTACAAAAGCAGCATCCAAAAAAGAGTTTTTGAGCAAATATGGCCAGAGGATCTCCAGTTTTGTCAACAAATGCCTGAGGATGTTTAAAAACAATGCCCCCCAAGAAATATTGGAAGGGATTTACATAATTTCCCCTCTATGATGCATAATAGCATTAAATGATAAGGAGGTGGAAGGAATTTCAGTGCATAAAAGCCTGTAATCTTCATTCCCTGGGACGACATTACATCAAGAACTGTCATTTAAAAATACACCACAAGGGCAAGGAATTATTTTGTCAAACCTTTGTAAAGTACAACAATACAGAGTTCCATTCACAAATGGCACTTTACAACATATGCTTCCTTTACCATGACATCATTTTCAGTGACGTTCATGTATTGTTTAACAAGACAATGCAAAACTACATGCAAATGCATTACAAATGCAAATGCATGGTTGCATAAAGAGGGTACAGCTACTGGACTGGCCTGTCTGGAGTCCTGACCAGTCCCCTATAGAGAACGTAGAGAATTTTGAAATAAAAAGGACTATACCGACGACCCCTATAACACATATAAAAAAAGAGCAGAATAACACCTGAAACACTAAATGGTTTGGTATCCTCTGTGCCAAAACGTATTTTAAGTGTGGTGAAAAGAAATTACAAATATTATAAAGTTGCAAAAGCTTTACCATGCCAACTTTCTGGGAATGTGTTGCAGGTCTGTAATGCAGGCATGGATGTCTATAACCAAATGGATTGAAGTTGACCAAACAAAACATAAAATATCACAGGTTTATGGAATAATCTGCAATAAAATAACAAAGTAAATGGTAAAAAAAGTGTGTGTGTTTGTATTTACTGTCCCAACTTTTTTTTATTTGGGATTGTATTTTCACCACAGACTTGGAATATTCTTTTTTACATTATTTACAGCTGTTAGAGATAGTTTGTAATAGTTTAAGGTTAATATATTACAACGCTCTGACCACCTTGCAAAAGGACACTTTGGATTTTTTGTAAACAGATAAATGATCACAACAATACATACTTTCTAGGTCAAGCAACCACAATGATGAGCGATTTAAAAAGAAAAAAAATGCAAACCAAACAAACTGATGTTCACTCTGAGAAGTTCTTTTTTACATAAAAAAAATTACATTGAGCATTTGAGGCAGTAAATTTGGCCTTTGAAGCATGAGAAAAGAAAATGTTTCCCATGGTATAGCTGTCGTCCCACCAGTCTACCCTAAGGCATATTGTTCTTGTATTTATTAATTGGGTGTCTAGCATTTATTTTTCCCTCACTACATTTTCCCTAGTCCTATATAACCGTTGCTGTTTGATTTTGTGAACGTGAAGTTCTTCTTTGACGCAGTTTAACTGTTCACATTAAAGCTATTTACTCGAGCTACCTTTTTAGCCATATCTGGTTCAGCATGGAACTAAACCAACTAGTTTTTTTGGCCTTTCCAGAGCCCTGGTCAGCTCTTCTATGGTTGTGTTATCTGGTTTGAAGGCAGATTGAAGAGTTCCAGACAATCAGTCATGTAATGCATATGATAGAACAAGGAAAACATGCTCACACAAACACAATGGTCGTGGGATCATTAAAAACTCACTCGCCCTATGGCCTCATAAATCAGCACAGACAGTTTAACATTTCACTTCAAAGCATGTGCTTAATAAGGAAAGCACTGCTCTGTCTACTGATTTCATTTAGCCACTCAGACTTTGGCTCCTAACGTTGAATGATTTATAGCACAGGAAGCCTTTAGCAACAGAGAGTTAGCAGAGCTCTAATAGTTCTGGAAATTCTAATCTTAGATTTGGTCTATGAGTAATAAAGTAGTTATAGCAAAAAATGAATCAGCCAGTTAAACGTGTTATGCTGCCTTTCAGCCTGTTTCATATCACTAATTTATTGGTACCTATGCTGATTTTGTAACATAGTGATTTAATCAATATACAAAGCACATGTACTTGTTGACAAAAAACACACTCAGATAGAAATATCGGATTGCTGCAAAACTTAGAATAAAGTTATGTCTTAGGGAGATTTTTAAATGATTACATGTGGTCTGATTAAACACTGATTCTTGTCACAAGAGGAAATAAAAGTGCTTCTCCCACTGCCCTTTAAAAGGGTCTCAGATGCTACTTTTTGGTAGTGTACCTATTGACTGTTCACTGCTAGACCTGCCTCTATGATGCACTTAAAGACAAGTTGACAGACATTGAGTGGAAGGGCACATCGTTGGACTAAGAGAAGCAGGATGGACGTCATCTAGGCTGTTAGGAAATGTTGGGAGCAGTGGCTCCATGAGGGCACACACACACATGGTGAATGTTTGGTGTTTGGTTCATTCCCCAGTTATAAAAACATTTTGCATCCTTCCTAATTAGAATTATAAAAATCTATTGTTCAAGATTAGAAACGTTTCTTGATTTTTAATTGCATGTCGTCATTGCATGTCTAAAGTCACGACTTAGTCAAACTGCCAGTTGTATTATGTCAATACAATTTAACTTAATCTTGGTTTCGACCACTGTAAATAACATTGTTCACCTTTGGGAAATAATGGGGTGGTGTGGGGATAGATTGTAGAATTCACATAAGTTAATAGAACGTGTCGATTTAATAAAGCAGTGGATTATAGATGAAAAGAATATGGCTTTATAGTACAAGATGGGCAAATAAAGCAGCAGAAACTGGACCAAGGAGATCAATGTGGGGAAAATGAATTAAAGGATTTTATAAGGCACTGAGGTATAATTAAATTGCAGACATAAGTAGAAGTGTGTAAGTGCAGGCACAGTTGCAGTGCTAGATTTGAACGAATGTATAGGCATAGACCTCCAGCCCTGAAGGACCTGGCACACCCCTTAAGTTGGGCCTTATGAGGTAAGGAAACACCGTAGTGATATTTCATTTTGCCAATTTCAGATGAGATTTGAGACACCCCCATACACACACACAGGCACACACACACACACACACACTGGTGTAAGTGAAGGTTATAATAGATTAAACATAATGATTAAGTCGACAGTTCTGGGGGCAGAGCATTTAGATATGCTTGTATTTGAGGTCAGACTTGTGCCTTCTGTTCAAGTTGGCTGTCACATGCAGACTTGAATGGCTAATGTAGGAGAGGTTGTTTGGGAGATCATCCACAGGTCCAGCAATAGTCTTCATGTAAACCACACTAGGGATCATAGGACAGTTGCAGGTGTTTCAACTTAGTGTAGCTGCAATGTAACAACAGTACTGTATGTTTATAAAATGTAGGTAATTTCATCAATACCAGTCAATGCTATAGCTTTGCTATATAATATGTAGGCCTAAGTACTTACAGTTTATATTCAGAATTAGAATGCATCTTCAATATAACAAGTCGGACATTGAACCAAATTCGAACAAAAATTCTTATGAACAAATTCAAAGGTTCCACTGTATATTTAACATGGTGTTTGTCAAATGTCACGATCGCCAAAAAATTCACAGAGCATATCATGGACGTTAAGTTACTCATACCTGCTGCTAAGAACTGTAGTGCATCAACAAAATCATGCATCTTGAGGTATTCGATATCTTAAGGATGTAATGTTGTGGACTGTAAAAATAAATAATAGACTCTTTAAATTATACAGACTCTTATACAAGCTAATCTTTACAGTGTTTGCAGTAAATAATAAAGCACCCTCCTCTAATGGATTATACATGCAGCTAATATGCCAACATGCAGCTGTGCGAAGTGTTCAATGGGTACCAGTGTGGCAGGCTTAAATATAGCATCCACATTAGTTATTCTAGTTTAGTCACAAATTGCTTAACATTTGTTGAAAGGCCACCAAAAAACCCAGTAGCAGCTGTCTGATGATTGTGCACTTCCTTTTAAACCGCATTTATTGCATGACACCCACCATCGGATTTCTAACAAAGGAAGAGCTTAAGAGCAATCGTGGCTCACCATGAATGTTCTGTTTATTTGACGGAGGTTGTCTCGCTGTGGCGTGTGTGTACTTAGCGGTCTGGGATGTTAAACACAATATTTTAAAGCTGGTGGAACATGCTTTCTTTTCACTTGTTATTAACTGCCTTCTCCTCTGGTCTATTTAGCCCTGTTGATGTTACTCATACATACTAGATACAACTTTTTCTCCTAGCAATCAAATAATATTTCATTGTATTCTGCAGGACAGCATGTCACTCATGTCGTTTCCTTTAATTATTGGTGTAAATAGTTGGGTAGGGTTGGGTTCCAGCCTGGTCATCATTTTGAACCCTGGGTGTCCCCAACATGCCCTTTACTGCTCTGTAGATGTCTTAGACTCATTTTGCTTCAATAATTTCACCAAATCATCAGTTTATTCATTACTAGTTAGGTCTGCCTAATGAACAGTTAAATGTTACACAGGCAGCTTTTTAGACTCGTCCATTCCCGTGATGTACAAATTCACGTACATGATGTCTACCGGGGCCTCAACTCCTGCTATGGTGGAAGCCTTCAGATTTGTAGCATGCAACACTGTATTAATGAGGAACATTTCAGATGAGACCCTGTTGTCTTTGACTTATCTACTTGAGCTCAAACTCTGGCATGAAATTTGAGGTGATCTGAAGGAATCTGACATGGTGGGGGTTTTTTTTTCTTTTTTTTTTTTTTTTTTTTTTTAGAAATCTGAGTCTATGGGTGGCTCTTTTGAGTCTTTTACTAATGAGATCAATTGAGTCAAACAGACCCTTGTAATTCTAGTCTTCATTCACTGCAATGCTGAATTCTCCTATTATCATATCAGCGTGACAAGCCACTGAAGTGTTTTGACCTGATGGCTTTTAAGCTCACTCCGCCCCCTGTATCTTTGAGAGCCTGCCTTTAAGAAAAAGTCTGGATTGCTCCTTTTACACTGATCACAATAACGATGCTTGATGTTTGTAGAAGCACATAAGATTACATAACTGACTTTTGGCTTAATGGTCTAAGAACATTTAGGACAGAAAGTCCTCTAGGGCCTGGATTACATTAGATGTGCTGTTTTTATTTGCTTGATAGCAGTAGACTGCAAGCTTATTGCTTTTGTGTGGAATGGCATTGGAAGTGGGGGTTGGTGTATTTGTAACCTTACTTACATTACTTACAACCTTACATTAATTGGATTATTTGCAAGAAATAATATACCTAATTATATAGATTACTTTGGCACTGTGAAGAGCCAGAACCTTCACTTGACCGGCTACCATTTAAAATGAAAACTACCTCTAATAGTGGAATGGAAAAGAACAAACTGCCTTTTTTCAGGACATTTGAAACCTGGGAAACAGGCAGTAGAAGAGACAGATGAAGAGCAGTGTGCGAGAAGTGTGAAGAGTGTCCACCCCTGTGAATTTAGACTTGGCTTTGTCATTCTGCACTATTTTCTTTTGTGCAAAAATCTGTCCAACTGAAAACTCTAAGAAATTACATGTAATTAGTCTAGTATACACCTACTCTGCACAGATGGTATTTCAATGAAGGCCCAGTGTGACCATAACTGTAAGAAGGCTGCATCTTTCTTAACTAACAACACAGTTAAACACATTAATTAATCACATATAAAATTAGTCCAGTATTTTGCTAAATCATGGTCGTTTAATAGTTCCAAAAAGGATATCCTGTAATCCAACAAAAATGATTGCCCCTATACATGAAAATATTTGTCCATCTGGGGGGAAAAGAAATTTGAAGAAGTAACATGAGAAACAGAGATTGCTTTAAATAGGAAGGACATTGAAAAAAATACATTATATATATATATATATATATACACACCATTTACTATGCATCATTTACATTTCCATCAGGATTAACTGGTGGCTGCCTCTCACATTATGGCAAGTTACATTAGGTTTAAGTGTGGGGAAAGAGAGTGAATTATAAAGATATCATTGATAATATACCCTTTTTACTGGCAAATACAGTTTATCATGTAGAATGACTGCCAGTGTAGATTACCAGCTGAGACACTGTACAGTTTACAGAATCCTGGGTCATTCACATGGGCCAAGATCAATTATTCAATGGTGTTTACATTCAGCCCAACTGAGATTTAATTCCTTTCCTGCCATCTGCACTTGGCCAATCCAAATAAACAGGCCTCTGCATGTCCATGGCCATTGCTGCTGTGTATTCCCATTTTCCACATGGTTGCAGTCAATCTACTGTATGTGCAGGAGGTCTTAGTTTCTGAGTTGCTCAAGACATGCCCCTTTACCACTGCTACACAGGGGCAACCGTACCAACAACCACCTGAAAAGGGATTACCATGCACAAATTCTCTGATCTCTTTTTAAAATATCTGTCTGGGAAGACATGTATCCAATATCCATTTAAATATTAAAATAATAATGCTGTTGAATTCACACTGTTTTGGTTATAAATGGTCCATGTTTCCACCACTACCAAATAGTTTGTTCATTCTTTTTTTTCGTTTTTTCTTGCTTGCTTGCTTGTAGTTAAGTTAATTACCATTACCCTTACACTGACTTTAACTGCTGTGAACCTGGATGGTTGGAAAGGGTGGACTTCATTCATTGAGATCAATGTACTTGAAAACTCCAACCATGGATAAGTACAATATTACTAGTAATAACCTGCTGATACTTAACATGTTCATGTTGTTGTAACCTTTTCAGGTTTTGATATCTTCTACCAGCAAATTATGTAGTCTTCTATAACATCGCTTCTGACATGCTTTTATTTAACCCTACATCAGAAAATATGGGAAAGTATGGACATTTTATTTAAATTCTTACAACCCAATTCCAATGATGTTGGGACATTGTGTAAAACAAATACAAACAGAATATAATTTGTCCTTTTCAACCCAAATTCAGTTGAATGTACTACAAAGGCAATATATTTAATGTTCAAACAGACAGACATAACTTTTGCAAACGAGTTAAGGAATGATAAAAAAACACCTGTTTAGTACGTTTCACATGTGAGTGTCATGATTGGGTATAAAGGGAGCATCCCCGAAAAGCTCAGTCATTAACAAGCAAGGATGGGGCGAGGTTCACCACTTTGTGAACAACTGCATGAGCAAAAAGTCCAACAGTTTAAGAACAAAACAGTTTAAGAAAAACAACCTTTTTCAATGTGCAATTGCCATATAGCATATATATCAACATAACCCAGAAATGCTTAAAAACCCACCATAGTTTGTTCTGCTTCTGTTGTAATTAACCCAACAGAAGATTCTAACTCTAGTGAGGAACATACAGCATTCTGTGCGGTTGAAACTGCAGAAAATAGCCGGAATTCATATTTTCTAAAAAGCTTAAAGCTGCTTCTGATCTCCTTGTATTATCAGAGGATAACATGAAGTGGAATGAGTGTCACTGTCACAAGGAAGGCACATAATCTGGAGCAAGCATTCAGAGAATTTAGCAGAAAGCTAAGGAACATCAATGCAATGATTTTCTGCAGTCACTTGTATCCACTAACATTGCCTTTTGATGGAGAACACTTTGAAACAAGTGTAGCTGGAACAGTACATCAGAGCTGAACAAGTTAGAAGAAGCATGGAAACAGCCTTTAAAGGTTATCAGTTTTGATTATAGCCCCACTTCCTGTCACTCCTTTGAAATAGGTTTTCTATGTAAACACAAATTCAAACGATAAGTTGCTAAGGGGGAACAATGTGTCCACTGCTAACTAGACTAATCAGAAATAGTTATTAAATAACTATCTGTGAGATTATACAAGACCAGACAATGCCTCATTTCTCTGCTGTGCCTTTGTAGAGATGCAGACAGTACAGTATGCGCTGACATCTGGTTTGTAAGAAGGACATTCAGAAACTGAAGAGATAGAACTGTTTAAAAAAGCGTGAAGAAGTGAAAATGTGAAGAAGGAAATCTAACTGGAAAAGAAAACAAGGGAAACTTTAAAAAGTGAAACTTCATCTGTTATGAATTATGAATTATATCTGTTATGTAGCAAAGCTTCAAATATTGCTTTAATGTCACTTGTAGCATTTAGTGTTATTTAGCCCTCTCAAATGTGTTGCTGTACTGATAAACCAGTTCATTTTTTGGTCCACTGTTGTACTTTGAGTTTCTATGCTTTGATATCAAACCACATTTCACCTTTAATGTAGGATCATACAGGCACCATTTATTAACTCAGTTCTGCTCAGCGTTGAGTGAACACAGTAGGAGCAAGAACAATTAAGTCTATATTTTTGTCAGCAGGATTGAAACCTTACAATGGTTTTTAACTTCATGACAAAGGTGTACAAAGTACCTATGTTGCTCAGCCACAGCGCTTGGACGCGAATGAGAGTTGCCTTCAAGACAATCTCAGTTTGTGTCCTTGTCTCACTCAGTTGTGGTCTTTGTCTGTCTGTCCTATTTATTCCACATAGTGCCATCGCTTTGGTCAACATCAGGGGTAGTGATGCATAAAACAGAGACATTGGATGTGAGTGAAGCGCGACCGATGAGTTTCATATAGCCTATGCTGTATCATAGCAGAGCCTATCACACATGAATGCTTACATTAACCTACAGTTTAACAAAATAATTAACACAAAGCTCATTTTATTTTTTATTGTGTTGAAAAATCCTGTGGCAGCTCAGTGGGTAGCACCACTGCCTTATAGCAAGAAGGTCTCGGGTTCAATCACAGGGTGAGGCAGCCTGGGTCCTTTCTGTGTGGAGTCTGCATGTCCTCCCTGTGTCTGCATGGGTTAAATCTGTGTGATTTCATCCCACAATCCAACATGTGTCTGTGTGTCTGTGTGTCTGTGTGTCTGTGTGTCTGTCTGTGTGTCTGTGTGTGTGCCCTACGAATGATTGAGGAATGAGGATCAGAGTACTATCAGGATCAGGATCAGGATCAGGAGTAATGAGAACAGCCTGGATTGTTTTGTCTGTAGTTTTGGCAAAGCTAAGGAGTGAATAAGTAGGAGAAAGCATGTCCTGTGCTCACCTTAAAGGCCAGCGTGTGGATTTTGAATTTGATGCGAGCAGAAACCGGTAGCCAGTGGAGCTCAATGAGCAGCGGGGTGAATTTTTGAAGTAAAAAAAAAAAAACTCTCCTGAAACCTTTCTATTTATCACTGCTATTTAATGTTTGATGTGTCAACTTATCTTTAATTGTGTGTATCTTATTTTGTGTATTTGTGTTTATCTTTGTTATACTTGTTGTAAAGCATCCTTGGGTTTGAGAAAGGCACTATATAAATTAAACTAATTATTATCACTCTACTGGTGACCTCAGGGCACTAGCATAGTTGCTAATGTTAACTTCAACCTGTGTTCTGAAGGATTCTCATCAAGATTTCTAGAACAGAATTTATGTTCTGAGGTGGTAAATGAGGTAAATCGAAGCCCACCCTTTAATTTGCACCACTTTATCCTATTACAATACTAGGTTCAGCTTTTAAACATTGTTTTTTGGACAGAATAGGGAAATTCCAAAGACTAAATCAGGTTATTAGTATCTATTGACTTTCATGGGCATGTCTACTCCATATCCTGATGTGTACTTTAAAAGCCAAGGTTATAGCAAAGTCCTTTTTCTACATGTACTTTTTTTACATATATTTTCAGAGCGAAATGGCTGAGACGAATGAACATGGGAAATGCTAATTTTTGTTACTTGCCAGTAGGGAAACAAAGTAGGAATTCATTTATATCAGTCCCACTGAACTGGTGTTTATTTGTACTGTTTGTGGTCACTGAAATTGTTAATTGAGCTTGTGCTGGCAGATTGTGATTGTGAGTTCAATCTGTGGGAAGTTGTAAAGCATGTGAAGTGGCAAAATCTTTTGACTTCCTTATAGTATCCGACAAAAGTCTTGCTAAAATAACAAGCCTGTGTGAGATTCTAAACATTTACATGGAATTTGTGATGCTCTGCATGGAAGGCAAACCAGCAGTCATGGCCAATGTCATAGCCCAGTATTAAATGTTTTAATACTGTTTTAATTAATGTTTTAATTTCTATTTTTATTCCACGTTTGCCAAGTTCTAATAAATTTGTTAACTTGAAGGTTTATTTGTCATATTTATTTAAGGAAGGATAACAGATACAACTACATTTATTGACAGATAAATTTCCTGTTTAGATTTGCTCGGATGTGGCATGACCGCTCTCTGCAGGAGGCAAAACTGGCCCGCTGTGGCTGCTGCTCTTATTTGATATTAAACATATACTGAAGTTTTCATTTTTTAACATGCTTGTCTTATGTAGTTTGTTAGTACATAATTTTAGTTTTCTGTTCCCTGTTTTACTGCCAGATATATATACTTTAATGATCGTATGCAGTTACAGAGTAACACATAAAGGAGCTTGTAGGATATTATGCATGCTGAGAACCAATAACTGTTTAAAGACTTAATGGCTAATTGGAATAAGCAATCCATAGACTTTATGGACAGTGTTACACCCAAATTGAAACATTATACATGATGGTCATAGCAAGAATTTCCCTCTGGGATCATTAAAGTATCTATCTGTCTATCCGTCCATCCATCCATCCATCCAAATTTATACCCTAATTCCAATGAAGTTGGGACGTTGTCATAAATAACAGAATACAATGATTTACAAATCCTTTTCGAACCTTGTTACAGTTCTTATCATCTATAGTTTTTTGAAAATTGTTTTATTTAGATAATGCTGTACTTCACAGCAACAGGGGCTCTCATCACTGTTACAGAGTGACAAATGGAAGTAATATGGAAGATCTACAGGCCCAGCTGCAAAATTATCATTAACATTAACATTGTGGCAAATGTTCAACAGAAAACAATCCAGAACCTGTCTACCTGTCTGCTAGAGTATAGTATTTTCCACAAAACATATCCTTTTGCTCTAATAGTGTAATGACTTACATTAACATTTGATTTACAACATTAAAACTACATATAACGTTTCACTTGATCCTTCTTTGTGACTTTTTGTCAGTATGTGTACTTAGAAATGCCAAGTGCAGGGCATTTGACTGCTGTAACTTCCTACTAGAAGCGCCGCTCTGGATTCACCTAATTAAATCAGTTAACCTAACACAATCTTTATCTCTTGCACTGTGAAGCGACCAATGTGCTACCATGCCGCCCTTGTTGAATAATATAATTTGATATTGTTTAAATAAGAATAATAATTTAAAAACTAATGCACACTTATTTTGAATTCTGAACTAAATGAGAGATAATCATTACCATAAGATCATTTAGCTTGACGACACATTGCTCAGTATGTCAGTGTACACTACTGCGTCACCTTTTTCTGTTACTTAATTTTGTTGTAATTACAGCCAGCTCAGTAAAGCAATACATACCACAATAAATGTCTCCTGCTTTTTATTATTCATTCGAACTACTGTATAACATATAACTATAGTACATTTATATTTACGATTATTTCTGATATTTTGTTCTCACTGCACTGTCTGTATTCAAATCCCAGACATGCACTGTTGACTTTGGAATGTAATTATGCTTTGCCATATGCAGTGTGTATGGATAGGAGGAACACTGAACTGACAGTTTAAGTATGCATAATACTTCACAAATAACTTACTGAATAGCAATTACTTATTACACAAATAGGGAACTAGGGGTTACTACTTATGAAATACTTATCTGTTACTTCTTAATACTCACAGACTAGCAAAATAAATAATAATTATTTAAACAACATAATTGCTAGTACTTTTATGGCTATTTGCAATCATTCTTATAAAATTACAGAAAACAAATAATAAGGAAATAAAGAAAACTTTTTTTTTTTTTTTACAGACACTGCAACTTTCTTTTGAAAACCAGAAAGAGACAAAGGATCTCCATTACTGAGGTTAAGGTTAGGGTTAGGTGTAGCATGAATTAGCTACAGTAACCGTCAGTGGCGAACCGTGAGCACTACAGCTGGGCCTTCACCTCTTTTAAATCTTTTAATTCCAGTTCTGGAGTTGGTCTTCTGTTTTTTATTATTTGAAGTTTTTCTGTGAAAGGCTGCCTTGAAAAAGACGATGCTATCAAGCTAGCCACAATGTCACTCTCGTCTGCCACCATTTATCTCTGTCTCTCAACCGCTCTCCCTACTCTGCTCAGATTTAACTCTGTGAGACAGTTGAATGGTGGCAGAGTGGTGAGAGCGGTTGAGAATCAACCACTCTGTTAGGACTTCGTGAAGGCCTACGATCTTTTTTTTTGTCCCGCCCACTTAAAATCAAACCGTGATTAGTCAATTTGCCCCTCACTCTTCAAACCAAAACACATAGCTTGGCCTTCCGTGGGATTTGTGAAGTCCTAACCAATTAGGACCTTGATAGAGACGGGCCTTGATAGAGACGACGATTCTGATTGGATAACGTTTTTAGGACAGTAACCTTTTCATTGCTGATGTGAACTTGACAGTAAACTTCACTTTAGAATATAGATGAGAGAAAATGTATTAAATGTATTGTATTAAATTAAATAAGATAATACATTTAAAAAATATATATCTCAGTCTTATCAGTGTGTGTAAGTAACAGGCTAAATGTGATTTTCACACTGTTTCCAATTCATTTGTTGTGCAGAAAAAGCATATATAATTGCTTGGTTTGACCACAATTGTTAAAGCATCTCCAAGAACAATGGCCTATCAAATGTAATTATTGTAAGTGTCACAGATAAAAAGATGGTCTCGCAGTGAACCCACTCATGATGAGCAAACTATTTTTGTTCTGACATCAAACCATATAAGACTGATTAAGACATGACATCATATTCACGAACAGATGAAAATGCAATGGAACGATAAAGTCCACAGCTCTACTGTCTGTTGATACAGCTGAAGCTATTTTTTCGCTTATAACCATCACTGAGATGACAGTTTTGATAGCTGTGCATCTATATTACACTTGAATTCTATCAACCCTTTTCCTGCACAATTTAGATGCTCAGTTTTATTAATGCAATGATTGAGGTAGCATTGTAGGGAAATACCTCTTAATAGAAAATCTAATTAATCATTAAACAGTCTTTTTCTTCAATTTTTTATGCCAAACACATAGGTTTAATCACACCTGGGCTCTGTGGCATGTTTTTATACCAAGGAACAATTGTGCCACTGATTTGAAATTAACAGGAGCACGTACAATATTTACAAGGGCAGACTTGTAAAAGCAGATGATTAGCTTTTTGTTTCCTTTTTTTCAGTTTATCCCTTCAAATTACACAAAAAATGTTTGGCAAAGCAGGTGGCTTCAAAAACAGAACATTTTGCCATGTAACAGGTACATTCACGGCACAGTTTCTGGGTTATCCTTCTTTCTAATAGAATTAAAACATACTTGGTTATTTAAATATATAAAAGCTTATAAATGATTCATAAAATAATACTTTAAAATAATTTAAACATATTTTTCAACAATGTGCACTTCTATACATAACATTTAATTTACATTATTATGCACAAGACTTAAAATACATAAAATGAATTAATTACATTGTATCTTTTTCTGTGTTTTAGGTGTTAGATATGGATATGAGTATGTACATGTTTATTTTTTTGTGAAATTGTCAACATTAACAGTAGAGCAACTTTTGCCTTTACTGTGTTTACTGTGTAGTGTAGTATATGTAGTTTGTAACAGCTGCAGTACATGTATGCTGGCCAAACACAGAGGTCATAAGCAATCGTTTATTAACGATAATCGTGCATTAAGGTTTAATGTAGAAACCTCTTTACATGTCCTTTCTAGGTAGACAGCAAGGGCACTTGCTAGGTATTGAGACAGACCCGATGAATACAGTACTCGGTAAAAGCAGTATACAGCATAAACTCTCTTAACATACAAATGCTTCTAAAAAATGTTAAGTTCTCCTTTATTTAAAAAGAAGAAATAATACGAAAAAAAAAAACCTGCAAACACAAAAGCAACAATGTGCTGCTACTCTTCTGAAGTGATTATGGAGGGGGAAATTAGGTACTTTAGCACAGTGCCTCAACACAGCACTATTGTATTTGAACACTCTTGTATCAGTTCAGGCTTGCAGATCTAAGAACCCTTAAAATGGAAGACATTTTGTAATATTAGACTTTTCTTATGAATTAGTCATGGAAAGAAATATCCTTTACTATCAATCATCAAAATGTAGCATCATCTGTATAATTAAATTTAATGTAACAACAAATCAGTTGTAAGTCACTTTGGATATGGGCATCTGCTAAATGATATAAATATAAATGTAGATGTTTATGCACGGTTATGTGTCTCTAATGCATAAAAGAAGAAATGTGTCTCTAATGGTACCACATCATTCTGAATACGTACAGTAACCTACTGTGTAAAAAGCTTAGGCACTTTAGAATTTCATAGCTATTGTTTTGTCACAGCAGTAGTTCCACTTGCAAGTAGGCAGTCAGCTATGGAAGGGGACTGAAGACTAGATAGGATTATGTGGACCAAAGGCGGCCAGAAGTGTAGGTATTTGCATGGGCGTGGTAGTGGGGGGTAAAATGGACCTGACTACCCAGGGCCCGAGTAGGGAGAGGGGTCCATGAAAATCCTGATTTTTTTTTTTTTTTTTTTTTTGGCCGACGTTCATCTTGTACTTGCATGGATAGGTGCCCTCTGA
>JAVSBV010156657.1:0-14856 GCA_033117975.1 Parotocinclus spilosoma
ATACTGTAAAAAACAAGTTCTTACTAAATTCCAGTCAACATTTGAAGAACTTATCCAGTGTGATCTGACACGCTTTTTCAGTGGCCACGCTTCTTTTTTGTAGTGAATGGAAATGTTAGGCAAATACCTGTAGGTGGCAGTAGAGGGCTCAGGAGAAACTCGGGAGTTTTCGGGTAATGATGCCAGAGACGAAGAGTACATACTGTACATTACATACTGTACACGTTCTTTGGTTGGTCCAAAAAAGCGAATAACATTCTGTCACGTAGCCGTTAGGCAGCTACAACACGCCCAAGATTAATATATGGGGCCCAAAATGGTTACTTGGCTGATTCCAACAGGGACTTTTGCACAAACGCATAGAGACATAGAGGAGTATTGAAAAATTCCAACATTAATAAATACATTTGATTTTGATTTGACAAAGTCTTCATCTTGTTTGAGCATCATTGAGTTTTATAAAGTCATTCATTATGTGAAAAGTAACAGATACTACTTTAATGCGTTTAATACGTTAAAGGGCACATTATTTACCACTTTGGTTTGTGTTCTTGCTATCTTGAAACTTCACCTTTAAAGTTGTTTAACTTTGTCACTGCAGCCACGTCATCCTGTGGCTGCGTTCGATCTTTTCTTTAGAAAAGTCCTCAACCACGGAGCAGTTGTGATATGCCTCGTCTTACTTTGCACGTATATGTCAACGCAAATGTGTATATTATTTCCTTGCTGTCTCACCACTCATTGTCCCAACACTGCTGTCCTCTTTAGGACACTTGCTTGACTTTCTTGGGCTCCTGTCACCATCTTCACTGCAATCGAACCATTCTCTTTGAAGATCTTTGTTTTAATAACTGGTTGTTCTGGGTGCTCTTACAAGCAGCAATGGCCTTGCCTGTGAAACCCTTTAATGCAATGCTGTTTCCTTGGAGATGACCATGGTTAACAGAAAAAAAAACTTAAAGCACCACCACTACCCTTTAAAAGCAACCAACCTGCTTTTCTAATCAGCTAGACACAGTGATATCAACTGTCCTGTCCTTATGAACTACTATTCCTGAGCTAACGAGATCACTGAAATGATGGTAACAGGCCACTTCGTCGGGCTGAACTGCAGCGGCTGGAACACAGTAAATTTTGTGATGAGGTCATTTTTGTGGCAAGAAATTACCTTGCAATTAATTGCAATTCATCTGATCACTCTTGACACTATAATTACTTACTTAAAATAAAAAATTGTGGCATTCTCAAAACAATCGGCCATCATAGCACATAAGCCTTGTTCACAGGAAATGACAAAACAGCAAATATTCTTAGTGTCTTTCTAGAAGTTTTGACATGTGACGATGATAAAAAATATTTTTATGCCAATTATTATGGCAACTCCCAAGTGATTGGCGTATTTATACTAAAGATTGACAGTGGCTCTGTGAGTAGCTGAGTAGTTCCCATGTCCGCATAGGTTTACTCCGGATGCGCTGGTTTCCTACCACAGTACAGAGACAGGGTTTAGGTCACTTTTATTGCCAGCTAGTCACCCTCTCACCAGCGACCATGTTCAGGATTGAGCTAATTAAAAATAGTGAATGAATTAATGAATATGTAATGGCTTATAAGATGTTGTATTGTTTCAGAGTGTCGTCCAGTTGTAACGGGCTCCGTCCATCCAGTGAAGGGTCTACATGCAGCATGAAACTGTAAGTAACATGAATTTTGGTATTAATATGCATTATCAGAATTTACTGGAAGTGCCTAATTGCGGGTGATTTTTTGCGTACGTCACACAACACAAAGGTAGGGAGGGCAACATGCATTGAGTTTGGAAGTGAATCTAAAATAAATAAAATCTAAACAAATAAATATAAGCTCAGAACAATAAAGCAATGTCAGATATGCTGCTGTCAGGTCATCATTTGAACAAGTGCTTATTTATTTGCTGTCATGGTTACTGTTGTAATGAAGCTAACATACTAAGCCAGAGAGGTTTCTACGTTTTAAGTTTGTGCAAATCTGGACTCTGACACCTTTGGGCAATGGCCTCTCAGTTGGAAGTATTATATTTACAGATCTGAAATAAAAGAGTTTTGTCCACTACATGCCTGAGGCTTCAGTTCCCACTTGGTGGAATGCTCCATCAGAATGTTATACCTCCTCATGATAATGCCTGCCCCAAACCTTCCTGAGCAGCCAAAAACAGACCGGTATAAATAGGTCTTAGTTGTTGTTGTTTTTAAGGGACATTGAGAATGAGGCTAAATAAATAAACCTTGTTACCACCAAGACTGTCCAGAGAGCATAGCAGGGCAGATTTAGTCACTTCTGTCAGCTTGTTGAACTTCCTTGCATCTCTGGTCCTAATGCTGCCTCCGAGGAATAGTGCCACAATGGATACAACACTTATATCTCACATTTATGTAATCTTTCATATGCTCTTACCCAGAGTGATTTAGCCTGAAACAGTCCTGCAGTCCAATCGTTTGTGGATAAAGGCTCTTGTGCAAGGACTGCTCAAGGGGGCAGCTAGGCAGATGTGGGATCTGCCCCCCTTGGACCTTCCGACCGTTCTATAGTCGAGCTTCTTAACTAATAGTTCCCTCTTGTCATGCACACCAAAAGATCTGAGCTTCCCCAGAAAATGGTCTGCAGATGCATTTATGTTGATTTTCCATTTCATCTTGTTGAGGTGGACACCAAGACAATCGTCAGCCAGCTAAGTGTTGTGTCATGTCCATGGCATCAACTGTGGGACTGTGGTAGCCTAGCGGTTAAGGTACTGGACTCTGGACCAGAAGGTCCAGGGTTCAAATCCCACCTTTGCCAAGCTGCCACAGTTGGGTCCTTAAGTAAGGCCCTTAACCCAAGATTGCTTGAATTGTAAGGCTGTATGAGTTGTGAGTCGCTCTAGGTAAGGGCGTCTGCTAAATGCCGAAAATGTAAATCAACCATCTCCTTAGTCTTGACTACTTTTGACGTTTCTGTCTGCACTCAAAAAGCTGCTAACCAGGTCCCCATACTCACCTTGTCACTCCCGGATACTCTCACCCAGACACCATAGAATTTCTGCAGATGACACAGATGGCTGACTTTTACTGTCTATACAAGGGGAAGGGGGAATTCACAGGGCTGATGCCATCAGGGCCAGAAGCCTTGCTTGGGTTCAGGTTCTCCAACTGTTCTTTCATTTGGCCAGTTAGAACAGGCAAGTGAGGGATTAGTGTTTTTCTTGGAGGGTTTGGGAAATCTGATTTATAAGGTTCGGGAAGGAGAACACTTCTGAAGTAGGGGTGTTGGTGGGTGTGGAATGGGAGAGATAAAGGGATGATGTGTGATGTGCTGAATCTGGTGGAAACACATTCACACTCTTGGCTATGTCCAAGCTCCTGCCCACTGGCTGTTGGCACACTTTGAAGTCAATGGTTTGCTTCTTGCCAGCTCACACATCCTTTGTGCTGTTTTGTCAAAGCATGCCCTCCATATTTTTTCTAGGTTTCCCTGCTTTTTCAGACTCACCTTCAGCTCCTATTACATTCTTCTGTCTGCTCATTGTCCCGCTGCCTGAAACACGCTGATTCTTTTTCAGAAGATATTTAGGTACACCAGTGTACCTTTCTGACTTGAAAAATTGCTCGTATGCACTCTGTCATGCCAGTTCCAACTGGCTCACTCAACCTTTTATTCTGTAGACTCAAAGCGTACTAATGGCCCTTTGTTTCTACCAGAGATTGGGTGCGTTTTATGTCCTTGTTTTGTTTAAGGGCAGTTGCTTGTGTGACCTTTAGCCCACTTTCACACAGCAAGCAAAAGTTGCACAAAATTCTCTTCTGTCAATTGCTTTCTTAAAGATTAGGTAAGCAGACTACCTAATTTGAAGCGGATAAATTTGAGTATGCATAGTATGGTACTGGATAGCAATGGGGTGGGTTACATGCCCATTTGGCACCAGCAGGTCCACGGTTTGACTGCTCATGAGATGTGAGAAACCATTCAATATGGTCTCATGCCAGAGGGTAACTTCACAGCCAGAATTCACTTGGCATAGGCAGAGTTACAGTGATAGGGTACCTTTAAGTTGCAGTATTTGTTACTCACTCAGTCATCGGACCTTCCTCCTGCCAGTCCTACCTCTGATTTAAACTCCGGGCAACAGAAACTGCCATCAGCTGCCTTTTGCCAAGAGGAGACCAGAGCTGCACCAATAAGGAATATGTCACTAAAGACAAAGCCATGGTTGAAGAAACAGGCTATGCTAATCAAGTGCTCTGATCAAGTTCTGGGGCATTTCAGTTGAGCTTCTTGGTTTGCAAATATATTCTCAAGGAAGAAAAAAGGAAAGGAAACTGCCTTCCTTGCCTGCTTCGGTAGCAGTTCCGGATACAACATGATCAGTAGTTTAATAAGGGTATACTCCCAGTAGGAGATCCTTTCCATGCCTGAGCATGTTTGACTCTCAGAGTGGGGTTGATTTGACTAGTGTGATTGCCTGTGGCGTGCACAGCTGCATTGTGCTGAACCGACTCAGGCCTGCTTGAAGAGGTGGGCTCGGTCACGGTTCAGTTGGTCTTGAGCGCAGCTGTGTTCTTTAAGCCCTATGACAGGATGGTGTGTCAGCGTGCCAAACAGCCATGGAGTACAAACATAAAGTCCACTGTGATGTCCATCTCCACCACCAACAGTGCTCTTGTGATGGTGTATGATGCGTGCTCAGGCTCATTAACGTTTAACAACAGTGTGAGTTCAAGCCAGTGGGGGAAGTTGGAAAGGCAGACAATCGTGGTCTGGCATGGTACAAGGCAACTGGGCATATTGTGATTACACCCTAGAACACCGGTTTGAGCCTAATTTCTTGCACCCAGTTAGACTGGTTTCTATAGCCCTGTAGTGCCTGCATTCTAATAGACTGGTGGAGATCCATCCTGAAATGTATTGTCAGGTGACTGTGGATTGAGGGTTGCAAACCTAAATGTTTTTAGAACATTACACAATGTCGAGTAGATGGGGAGAACTCCAAACTGCCCTTTGTGGCTCTGACCAGGATTATTGGGTGTTTATGATGGGACTAAGATCTGGTGAACTTTGCATGGTGTCCCAAATTCTGTCATTTCTTTTGAAAAGGTGTCCTTTGTCTGTACTACATGTAAGAATACACTTTGTCACTCTGTGGCAGCTGCCGGACAGTCATTAAAACTTGTCTAAAACCAGTGCTCTTTTAAGTGGTTTACGCTCACGGCACAGTCTGGTCAGAGGCCAAGTCTTGTCCTCACTTGAGGAAGTGGGGGCAGAGCTGCTACAATGGCTGAGGACCACCCTTCCCCCAACAGAACAGTAAAAACTGGAAATGGTGGAGCCTGAAGGACCAGCTAGCAACTGAAAGCTAATATTACCTTAGTATGCATTTGCCTTTTACTCAGACTCCTGTTAGTAACGGACACTTGGAGAACAAAGGGGGTAAAATGTGGTGTATGGTCTAATCTGCTCATTGGTGGCAGAGCAGCGGACATTTAACATCTGTTTGGCTGCCTAGACCGATAATGGGGATGATTTTGTGAGGGGAGGAATGCTAAACATGATTCATAAACTCTCTACAATTTGTTGTGATCCCTTTGCTAGTTATTGGTCCAGCACTGTCCCTTCTCCACCCGGAGGAATCCGAGGGTGGAGTGTTCTGGGTCCTTTCTGTGTGGAACCTGCATGTCCTCTCGTGTGCTAAGACTGTTTGGAGGGCTTGTGTAACCTCTAGGAAACTCCCAATATTTTCACCCAGGCCACTTCATGCAGAGAGAAGGAAGTATGTTACACCACCAGTATTTACTAATGGATATTTCTTGCCTCCAGTATTTACTGTATCCATGGCTTCTCTGTGTGGCAGAGTCCTAGGTCAGGATCACCTGGATGAGGGGGGAGGTATTAAACGTGCTTCAATTTAGGCACAGATGATTGAGAGGGGGCCCACCAATATTGTTCAGACCATTGCAGATTAGCAGACGCTGGTGGACTAAGCCCAAGGCTTCGACGTGCAGCCAGTTACAATCCCTCGTCCAGTAGAATGGGATCGAAGGGAAGTATTGTCAAAGCGATTATTGTAATGACGATTCCAATAAGAAAGATCATCCCCAAATGGAGGAGCACTTCCAGAATGGTCCATAAAAGAGTTAGTGTTGTAATCCATGTGTGCCAGTTTGAATTCCCTTGTTAACTGAACCTGCAGATTGTTCTGATGCCTCCATCCTGTTTATCGCTTAGCAAGGCCTGAACAGACCGGCTGCAAAGTCGAACAAACCAAGAAACGTCGACGGTAAACAATTTCTGACAGATGACGTATAAAAATAAATATAAAAACTGATGACATGTAGCTACACCACCAATAAGTTTATGGCAGTGGAAAGTAGGCCTTCTGGGAATAGGCTTAGGACTTTTGGGGAGGCGTACACCAAAAATTATAAATAAGTGTGATGCGGTCATCCCAGGAAATGGGTGGAGAATGACCTGTGTGTGTGTGTCTGTGTGTGTCGCTAAAATGTCCACTGATGCCGCTAAGCCGTTGCAGATGTCACTGGTCACACCTCTGCAGTGGTGTTTTTGCCATTATTTAATGCGACCCCGCTGGCTAGGCGGGCAGGCCATTACGCCAATTTAGTGTGACCGGATGACCCAGCATGCATGCCTTTTGAATCGTGGGAGAAAACCGGAGTAGGCTCCACAAATAAAGGACCCAGGCCGCTCCACCCTGGGATTAAACTCAGGACCTTCTTCCTGTGAGGCAGCAGTGCTCTATATTGCAGATGATAGAGATGATTTCCCCTTGCACAGAATGAATGAACATTGCAGTATTCCAGAACTTCACCACTTAATATTCATGTTGAAAACATCGCCTCAGGTTTGAGTTCGTGTCCTCAGGAACTACTTTTTCCAGAGGCTAGCTCTTACCTCAATTTTTATGCACCGGCATCTTTAGGGTTTACAGAGAATGGTCTGAAAAAGAAAAAAAATCCAGTGAGCCACAGTTCTCTAAGCAAAAATGATGTTGCCAGAGGTCAGAGTAAAATGGCAAGGCTAGTTTGAGCTGACAGAAAGGCAACATTAACTCGAGTAATCACTTGGTAAAACTAAGGTATGCAGAAGAGCATCTCTTAATGAACACCAAACCTTGTAGCAGCTGTGCTACAGCTGCAGAAGACCATACCGGGTACCACCACTCCTGAAGTTAAGCACTCGAAACTGAGGCTTCACTTTGCACAGGCCCAGAGAAAATGGACAATAGAAGGAGGTTGCCTGGTCAACCGTACCGCGACCTGCATGAAGAGGAGTGCTTGGGCACGGTTCACATGTAGTGTCATTACTAACAGTGCCCGGGCATGGAACACAATGGCAGTTGCCTATATGTGCAGCACAAGCACATCAGCTCAAACAACTTCAGCAAAGCCTCAGATTAAGTACAACCACGACCACTCGGGCCCAAAAAATTTGAATGCCAGCCAGCACAGGGGTGGGAAGGGGAAGACGGTTGACCAAACATACTGTGAATAGGCACTCAGGGTGCATGAGCTAGTGGTCGTCATTAATGTGGTCACAAGAGAGGAGTTCCAACTGTCCCCTTCTAAGAGCTTTACCAGTTTTTGTTTTTTTTTAACTCCTGGCCATGGCATACACAGTTGTCTGTGCAGATGAGCATGTGCCTCTTTGTTCCGCTCCTGGCCATTACAATTAAGTTTGTTGACTCATTTCAAACCAGTAGCCATTTCTATAAATTGTGCCCTACTGTGCGCCTTCTGTTCTGAACTCTTCTGGGTTTGCTTTTCACAAGATTTCAAAGTACCTCTGTGGGAAATTGGGTTCATTGAGTCCAAAGGGCATTTCTAACTTTAGCCACTAATGTCGGATGAGAATGCCTTTTTAGCACATCAGTGTATCAGCTGATCCCAAAAACACTGAGTTAAAAGGGGGTGGCACATAGTGCAGTAGTTCGCACTGCCCCTCACAGCTCAGAAATGCCTCCTTGTTTTAGATTCTGACCATGGGTTCTGCCTGAGTGGAGTTTCCTTCCATATTCCAAAGACATGCGGGTTAGGTTAGTTGGTGTTTCCAAAGTGTCCTTATTGTTTAAATGTGTGTAAGAGTATGTGCCCTATGATGGATTGGCACTGTGTCTAGGGTTGTTCTTTCCTTGCGCCCTGTGAAGCCTTTTAGGCACTGGCTTTTCCTCGACCCTGACTATGAACAAGCATATGAATAGAAGGCATGTGAGGGCACTGATGTCTGATGAGAAGGTCTAGCTTGCTCATCAATGCATTGCTGATTTAAAACTGCGATAGCCTAGTGGTTAAGGTACTGGACTCTGGGCCAGAAGGTCCAGGGTTCAAATTTCCACCTCTGCCAAGCTGCCACAGTTGGGTCCTTGAGCAAGGCCCTTAACCCACAAGTGCTGGATTGTAAGACTGGATGAGTTGTAAGTCGCTCTGAATAAGGGCGTCTGCTAAATAATGTAAATGTATAATGTTTTGCGTTTGAGGTTATGGCTTGTCGTGCATACCGTTACTAATCCATCAGCATTGTTACAAATTGTGCCACAGTGTGTGCTCCACTGGGGTTGCATTTGACGACATTTTTAAGAATGTCTATTGGAATTTGTGGCCAATGTCAAGGGGGCATTTGCGAGTTCAAGCACTGATTGTGGACGAGAAGGCCTTAAATGTTGACCCCTTGAGGTGAACGCCAGAGTTTATAGATCAGAAAGTGGAAACCCGGATTATCCTTTACAATCTATACCAATACTTACTTGGAGCAGTTTTAGTGTACAATTGTTAGCCTGATGGCTTGGTGATAGAAGGCAGTTACCAGTGTTTTGTGGTCAAGATTGGGCTCACAAAAGCAAATCAACGACAGAAAAGACACACCCTTTTAGCTACCTGCCCCAATAAGTGCCAGTCTACAAAGTCCTTATAAAAGACATGAGTTGGAAAAGGGCTGGTTACCCCACATAGGACAAAAGAAACAAAGCAGAGTAGCTTCATTAAGAGACATGCTATAAAAAGTGTTTTGAGGGCATAAAGTACCTGTAGTTGATTTATATTTAAACATTTCTATTCAGCATGTGACTTTTGCGTATTGCCTTTGCTTTGATTCTTGCCTTGCTGTGCTCTCTTTCTTAGTTTTTAATTATCTTAACTGTTGTCTGCCAATCTTTACCTGTCCGACTTAAGTTCTTCCCTTGTATTTTTAGATGCTGAAACCCTGACTAAAGACCATAAGCTGGAGACGGTCTTGCCGAGCGTTATTTGGATACATCTTTTCCATTTGCGAACTGGGAGTACAAGATAATGGACTGAGCCCTCGACTTCCATTTTTTTCGTTCCACTTTGACAATGGAAACAACTCCTGTAAAGTTCTGATACATCAACCCTTGTACATTCGGATACATTGTTTCTTTCTCGCGTCATATCTGGAGGAGAGCTTGGTTCAGGAACATGTCGTACTATTCTGCAGACGTTTCCACTGGAAATGAATTCATTTGTACAGAGTGTGGTGAAGGATTTGGTCAATATCAGAAATTGATCAGTCACATGACTGGTCATGGTTCAGTTGCTTCTTTTTCTTCGGACGCGGAAAAGCCCAGTAATGGTTGCGATACACCTATTGAATTTGCACTTCACGAAAATGGGACACTCACAGTGGTTGATAAATCTGCACTCTCCAATTTCTCCTTCTTATTCGGAAAGCCATTATCAAAGTCGTCATGTAGCCAAGCACCTAATCAAGACCATATTCCATGTAAGTGTGAAAAATGTGGCCAAGTGTTCAAGAATCAGAGAAGCTTACAACAGCACCAGAGATACCGCCCCCTTGAACAAGGATTTAAATGTACCTTGTGCTGCACTGTCTTTTATGACAGGGAGAGTCTGCGGGGACACCTTCAGAATCATGCCCATGAACGTTTCTATAGCTGCGGACATTGTGGGAAACGATTTTTGAGACAAGAGACCTTACTTGTACACCAGAAGGAAAGGCATGGGCCTCTTGGATCCAAGACTTCCAGTAGAATTGATGAGGATCAGGAAAATGGTCTTGATAAGTCTTATCCGTGCAAGATTTGTGGCTTGCGTTTCTTTTGGTTGTCCGATCTGCAGAGCCATCTCATTAATCACTCGCATGCGAACAAATCATCAGTTCGCAATACACAAAAAGAGAACGTACAGGAACAGGAGAAAAGTGCCGAAAGCAAAAATGCCTCGCAGTCTCTTGACGATCCTGCTGATCGATCATATCGCTGCGGTCTGTGTGGCGGACATTTTGAGTGCTTGTCGGATTTAAAACAGCACCACCTTTCAGAGCATCCAGACGAAGAGTCCTCGGAGCCTGCATCTTACAGTAAAAAACAGCCTGTGAACTATTACGGAATAATGCGTCAGATGGTTTCAAAACACCAGTTGCAGCGACTGGATCCTTTCAGGCCACGGTTGAGAGGTAGACCAAGGGGAGTTCCTCCCAGAGGCAGTCTCAGTTCTAAGGTGTTCCCCTGCAAACAATGCCAACGTGTGTTCGTGCACTCCAGCAGTCTGTCTCGTCATATGCGTTACCATAAAGGTACCCTTCATACGTGCCTTTACTGTGGCAGACACTTTCCCCAAAGGTGTGATGTCACTAGGCATGTTGCAATGTACCATAGTTTGGACGTCAAGGTCAAGGGTGATGGTGAAAAGAAAGAACAAGACGATGATTCAGCACACCGCGAGTCCTCGGAATTGGAGAACAGTAACTGTGGTGAGCAAGACAGCCTGGAGAGGGAAGGCAAGCAGCCACACGATGTCCCTTCTAAAGAAAACTTGACAGGTACTCAACAGACCCCACCAGTCAAGCCATGGGTGACCTACAAATGCAAAGAATGCAATAGAGTTTTCGGACTGCATAGTGTTTACCAGCGACACGTGCGTCATCATAAAAGACACCTCACTCGGGTATTGCTAAGTTGTCCTCGTTGTCCATGCCGCTTCACCTTTCACTCTGCTTTAGCTCGTCATCTGGAGAATCATGACAAAGAAGGCTTTAAAGAGAGCAATCAGGAATGCTCTGTAGCTGTAGAAGCCAATTCCGATTTGGAAAACGAGGACGAACTGAGTGCTGACAAAAGTGGAACAGATGCTGATTCAAAAGCCAGTGCGTCGCCAGATGTTTTATACGAATGCACCGAATGTACCGAGACCTTCTCTGATCTGCAGCAGTTCCTCAAACATCAAAGTGCTCATGGTTAAAAAAAATATTTGGTGATCTAGATAGTGCAGGACTTTTAGGAATTTCAGGCATTGCGTTTTCCAATGATGTTGAATCAGTGGAGTCAAATTTGGACTTGGATTTTTGATAACGCTGACTACAATGCAGATCCTTTTACCCAAAGTTTGTCGAGCTGTATTGTGTCCACTGTCACTTCTAACCCAAGCAGATCATTGTCTTCGTTTCCCATTTGTATCCACTGGATACCGTCAAAGTTAAAGGGCACAATACAGCACTGGCCTCTAAAGCCAATGCACTATTCCTTATTTTATATGCATGTTTTGTATTTTAACCTTTTTTTTTATTATACAAAATTGTAAGCCAGTGTGGGTCCAGTTTGTTTTCTCTGCTCAGACATAGCTTTTTCATGCCCCATGTTTTATAGCCAGTTGTCAAGACAATTGTGCAAATTTTGAAAATGCACCTATAGTTACATAAGTAGTACTAAATGGGGTAAAGGTTGGTCACGGGTCTTGAAAATAATGTTTTTTTTGTTAAATCATGATATTGAGCTTCTCAGTGTAAAGTTGGCAGGTTCTGGAGCTTGGTAATGAACATTTTGTGCTCTTTGATGTTCTACCTCTTTCAACAATCCATCTATGTTCACTACTGTCATGAAATTTTACCATTAAACATCAACTATCACTCGAATGACTCCCATGATGACTTACAAGGGTTTTTGTATTATTTCATTACTTAATTCTGCTTTTTCCTGGTCAGTGTTTCTGGGACATCAGAAACACAACATCAACATCTGTCCTCAACATCAAAATCACAAGGTACAAACATTCCCTGGATAGGACACTAGTGTTTGTAGCGACCGACAGTGATGCCTTGACTAGCCTCTCTTCCCTCAGTCAGCCATTTATAGCTGTGTGCTGTTTACCTGCAAGAAGGCTCAGACCTGAACCCAGGTCCCTGCAGCGATGAGCTATTATGTTAGGCCACTGTGCCCTCTGAGAGCCTGGTACAGGGGTACGGGCATTGTCTTACCAACAATGCATTCCCTTCTAAACTAGGCCAACATGTGTGTGCACTCCAGCAGCCTGCCCCGTCATCTTGCTAAATTGGTACCCTTCATACATGCCTTTACTGTAGCAGACACTTTCCACAGATGTGATGTCTCAAGGCATATTGCTATAAACCATATTCTGAAATGGTTATGGTGACCAAGAAAGGCTGGATAAAGACGAGCAGTGACAAACTCCCTTCTTAAGGGGGGAATTGGCAAGTACTCAACAGACCCCACCAAACAAGCCGTGGATGACCTACAAATGCAAAAGAATGTAGTAGATGTTTCAGACTGCATATCGCACACAAGTGGCCGATGTGGCCAATTTGCAACTTAGTATCAAGTACTGGTTGCCTTTGCTTTTTAAAACCCTGAGCAAGTCAGTGATGTAGCACAAACTCAGTGCGAGGCGAGGCATTTTTGCAGTTGTCCTTTGGGATTGGAATAAAAACAGGGCCTGTAAAACTGTCCCAGTTGTTTAACTCACCATTTGTCCCCTCCAGCATCTCTTGGACTGGGGGGCCATTTGTCTACTAAATCAGAAGCAAGGCACTTCAGTGACCATAAGGGTTTAAAATTGGGTGTCTCATAGTACCAGCCTAAAAGTGTGGTTATGTCTGTTCATGCCGATGTGTTTTTCAGTGCTTTCTGTATTGCGGAACCGTTTTGTTTCATTTTCTTTTGTTCTCTTCATCTCTTGTATGTTTTTAATGTTATCGGATTTATTAAAGTTTCATGTTATCTGAAATTTCAGACTGAGTTGAAGTGGATGGGATGGGCAATGGGTCTAGGAAAAATAAGTACACCTATCATGTATTTAACTATTTATAATATCTTTTCATGAATTTGCTATTCCCCTTAAAATTACTGTCATTAATGGCAGAACCAAACCACTGGCAACAAAGGTGAGTAAGTGAAAATGGCCATATTGTGCCTAAAGTGTCAGTATTTTGTGTGGGTACCATTTATTTTCCAGCAATGCCTTAACTCTCTTGGTCATGGAATTCACTAGAGCTTTACAGGTTACCATTGGAATCCCCTTCCACTCCTCCATGGGCAACATCACAGAGCTGGTGGGTGTTAGAGACCTTGCACTCCTCCACCTTCCGTTTGACTGACACATGCTCTGTAGGATTTGGGTCTGGAGACATGCTTGACCTGGACCAATTGTTTTTTTAGAAAGGCAGTGGTCGTCTTGGAGTTATGTTTGGGGTCGTTATCATGTTGGAATACTGCCTTGCATCCGGTAAACTAAGGAAGGGGGATCATGTTCTGCTTTAGTATGTCACAGATGTTTTCATCCATGGTTCCCTCAATGAACTGTAGCTCCCTACAGCCGGCAGCACTTGTGCAGCCCCAAACCTTGATGTTCCTATCGCCATGCATGACTGTAGGCAAGGCACTTGTCTTTCTACTCCTCTTTTGGTTGCCACCACAGACTTGACACCATCTGCAACAAAAAATGAGTTTGTCTTGGTCTCCTCAGACCATAGGACATAAATCCAGTAATCCATGTCCTTAGTCTGCTTGTCTCCAGCAAACGGAGTGGCCTTTCTTGTGCATAATCTTTAGAATACGCTTCTTTCTGGGACGACAGACATTGCAGACCAGTTTGACACAGTGTGCTGTGTATGGTCTGAGCACTTACAGGGTGCCCCACCCCTTATTCTCTGCAGCAATGCTGGCAGCATTCCTATGTCTTTTATCAAAAGCCAACCTCTGGACATGACCCTGAGCATGTGTACTCTACCTGCTTTGGTCGACCATGGCGAGGCCAGTTCTGAGTGGAACCTGTCCTGTTAAACTGCTGGTCTTGGCTGCCATGCTGCAGCTCACTTTCAGGGTGTTGGCAATCTTCTTATAGCTTAGGCCATCTTTATGTAGAGCAATAATTCTTGTTTTTCCCAGATCCTCAGAGTTCCTTGCCATGCTGTGCCATGTTGAACTTCACACTGGAAACCTTGTAACACTAACGAGTCCCGTGATACCAGGCAGAGTATATGGCTACTTGGGCACAATTTTTCCGTTTTCACTTTGAGGTGGACACATTTTTGTTGCCAGCGGATTAGACCTTGATTGCTGTGTTATATTGAGAACTGGCAAATTTATACTGTTATACAAGCTGTACAAGTGTAATGTCTTCAGATCTATATATAATTGTTGGGGGTGTGCTCACTTTTTTTCTTTTTTTTTTTAAGGAACTGTAACTGAGGTGTAGCCAAGGGGTAATGGTAGTTCAGGGCTGACCTCAGCGACTCACATCATGTTTACATTCAGTTTTCCACATTAAGCGTATGCCCTTATCCAGAGCAATTTACAGTTGAGTGGGGCAATTGAGGGTTAAAAACCTTGCTCATAATCCAGCAATGGCAGATTGAGCATGATCTCGGTGATGCAGCCCCCACCTCTGGTGGCGCTGAACTTTTTTATTTAGAACTTTTTGCTTACCTTGTTTAGGATCACAATGGCAACCAGAGCTATACTGGAATCCACAGGGTGTAGACATGCCTATGCCCTGACAGGGGACCAGTCGATTGGTAGGGGTTTTTGTCTGACGCCCAGCCTTCCCTCGATCAGGCAAAGTC